>PVKY010004141.1:0-19883 GCA_004027775.1 Bradypus variegatus
GGTCCTCTTCCAGCCCCCCACCCCCATGCGATCCCCACTTCCTTCAAGCTTCCTTCAAGCCTCCTTCCAGGTCCAATCCAGTGTAAGCTCACTGAGACTCTCCACTTGAGAGATACCAGTTTCGGAAGTGTTTTGACTCTTTGGGCCTGTGTGAGAATGGGAGAGGCCCATAGATGCTCCAGGATCCTGAGTGTTGGGAGGTGCTTTCCAGAAGAGTGTGCCAGAGAAGGGAAATGGGTGCAGGTCCAGGGGCTCACGGCGGCTGTGGGCTTACTCTGGGTTGGGGGAGGCTGGCCCAAGTCTCAGCTTGCCAGTGCCAAGTTCCAGGTTCTCAGTGGGGTACTGGAGCTCTGGCCCTATAGGCGACCCTGCAGAAGGAAGCTGCCCCCAAAGCCCTGAGGGATGGTGGGGCAGCTGGAGCAGGGCTGGAGCTCAGGTTTATCAGGAATTTATTTCTTGCCCTCAGCCCCTGTGTGCTCCTCTACACTCTTTTGTATTCGCCTTTCCTCTTCCTTCTTTTCCATTGCTCCCTGCTCTGCTCCCTGTCCCTACCTTCTCTTTCCCTCCTGCCTCCAACCCCCTCTTTCCCGCATCTTCCTTTCGTCCCTCTGCCTTTTTCTTCTTTCCCTTCTCTACCCACCACCCCTCCTCCAGCTTCCTGACAGCTGCTGAGAGCCCTCAGGACAGGAAGTAGGCGTCCCAGACCCACACGGCCTCTGGCTCCCTTTGACTTTGACTCCTTGAGGCAAATTATGTCCCTTCTCTGGGTCCCTCATCTAGTCTGTACTGGGGGAGGGCATCTTGGGCCAACCAGAGAACTCCCTATAGACCCACGGATTTTGTTGCCCTCCTGGTCTTCGCTCTCTTCCCTCCTCCCCCTCTCCTGTCCTCAGCCCTGAGGGAGGGTCCAGGGTCTGCCTAGTTCTCTTCGGCCTCAGGGCCTCACCCTCCAGCCCTGGGTGGCTCCATCTCCTTTCTGAGGTCTCAGGAGAGCGAAAGAGGCTCTCTAGGAGGCATATGTCACCCACCAGGAGAGGCCTCCAGAGGGCCCCCCTGCAGAGGGAGTGTGGAAGTAGCCCCCTGAGAGTGAACTCACCGCCACCAGCCTCAGGCCAGGGTGCGGATTGAGGGGGCTGGACTGAGATGGGGGGAGCTGTCTCCACATTGTCAGAAGATTGGAGCCAGCTCTGTGTGTAGGGTTAGACCAGGCTGCCTCAGGAAAAATAATAAAAGGGACTCTGGCAAAGCTCCAGGGAGCAAATGTTTTCCAATTTGTAGCCTGTGGAGCAAAAGGCAGACACTGGCTGGGATGGGGTGGGGGGTAAGGAGAGATGGAGGGAAGGGGAAGAGCCCCAGAGACAGAGAGAAGAGAGAGGAAGAACTGCCAAGCACAGGAAATGGGGTCCTTGGACACTGAGGGTGCAACACGGTCCCTGTTTGCTGGGGTGGTCCACAATGAAAATTCAAGGGAAATTCAGTAGTAGTGAGCCTCCTCCAGCCCTGGCCAGGGGAGGTCCAGGGTGCAGGCCCTGGGCCCTGGCAGCCTGTGGGAGGGAGCTGATCAGGGCAGTGGGTGGGCACAGTGCCGCACAGCTCCCTGGCACGCATGGCTCGCTGGCTGGGAAGCACCATGTTTGGTAAAAAGGGGCAGGACCCAAGGGCAACTGCTCAGGGACACTGGAGAGGCGGAAGGGGTACTCCCTGCAGCCCTCAGACCTGGGGGCCTATCTGTGGGGCCAAGGCCCTGCCTGTGCATGCCTCTGGAGGCTGGGCCTGCAGGTGGCTGGGAGCCCCCAGGAGACCTTACTTCTCTGGCTCTGTTTTGTGTCATCTGATGTCCTGCCCAAAGGGTATTGAAGCCCATCCAAGCTCAGCTGCCTATTTTCAGGGCCTGTTCTCCCTGGGGTTTGGCCAGCCCAAGCAGGCCAGGGCTTCAGGAGCCCTAGGGCCCCAGCACAGGAGGGAGCAGGTGGGGTCCTCATAATTGAAATCGGTTGGTGAGAAGGCACTGTGGAGGACTCCCCGAGAGGGCCAGGGACAGCCTCCGGGGACAGGGTGGCAAGTTGTAAACAGCTTAATATGAGCTGTAGATGGGGCTACTGGGACAAGGTCTAGGCATGGAGAGCCTGGTCCCTGACCCTGCAGCTGAGCTGAGCTCCTGCTGATGGAGGAAGCAGCCAGAGGGGCTGGTGCAGGAAAGGCTTCCTCACCCCCAGCACTTCCTTCGGTTTCTCTCTTCTCTTGTGACCCTGGAGGATTCTGCTGTTTCTGCCACAGTGGAGCTTGTCCTCTATGTTGGCTCAGCCTCCCTTCTCTCTGCCAGTCCAAATGCTCCTGCAGCCTTCAGGCCTCAGCACAAATGCTGCCTCCTCCAGGAAGACTTCCCTACCTCACCGGCTCAGGCTGACCCGCCTGAGGGCACTCAACACTGAGGGTTGACACTTGTTCTCGCTCAAGCTATTTAAGGGCTCAGCAACACCCCCCACCCCCACCCCTGCTCTTTCTGTCTCTCGTGAGAAGGCCAGGTACACAGTCAATGCTTAGTAATTGCACGTTGGGTGCTCAGTTATAAGGCAGCCGGCTTGGAGCCCTAGGCAGCAGCTTGAGAAGGAAACACTGTAGCAGAGCAGGGAAAAAGAGCCCAGGCTGTAAAAGCCCAATCGGTGACCGCTGGGCCGGCACTCCCTGCCCCAGCAAGGCCGCGTGAGTTCAGAACCTGCATTTCCTGGCCTCACCTTCCTGGCCTTTCCGCCTTGGAAATCTCCACTTCAGGCTGTCTCTGGGGTGAAGAGCCTGGATTTTTCCCTCTTTGCCTTGTCATGGGAGCCTGGCTGCTCTGTTTTTTAATTCTCAGATTCCTCCAAATTCCCGTCTCCATTAAAGAAAAAGAGAGCCCCTCAAAAAAGCTTTTGGTAACCCCCCCCCAAAAAAAATAGAAAAAAACAACAAAACCCTAAAGATTAAAAATAAGTAAAGGAAGAAAGGAAACAAATAAGCTCTTGGTAGGGTTTTGGGTTGTTGCAAGCTGTTTTTATTGCACAACACGCCTTAGGCAAACGCTCATGCTAAACTCGCTGAGTGCTGCAGTCAGCCTTAGTCAGGCCTCCTGCCTGCTCCTTCTCAGTGTGAGAAGATGGGGTGCCTGGACCCGGGTTTCCCACCTCTTCCTGGGAGCTTCCTTCAGGGATGTCTGTAATCCACCCGACCCCAAAAATTCTGAGTTAGTGTAACCTCTCGCCAGCCGCTCTCGGCCCACTCGCTGTCAGGCTCGGCTGGCCCTGCGCTGCTCCCCCTCGGTGACCTCAGGGTGGGTGGCAGCCCTGGGAGGGGGCGCTGAGCCCAGTGCTGCTTTGAAAGGAAGGCTGAGTGGCGCAAGGCCGAGCAGCAAGCCCGCAGCCACGTTTCTGTAAGTGCTGCCGTGGGCATGTCCCAGGCAGCGTGGGCTCAAAATGCACTTTATGTGGGGT
Organism: Bradypus variegatus; assembly: GCA_004027775.1. NCBI lineage: Eukaryota > Metazoa > Chordata > Mammalia > Pilosa > Bradypodidae > Bradypus > Bradypus variegatus. The sequence goes on from PVKY010004141.1 coordinate 3,468, forward strand.
GGCCAGGACTGGAGAAACTGCCCGTTGTTGACGGATCTGGGGGGAAAAGCCAAACTGGTTCTGGGGCAGATCCTTTACTGCCTTCTGGCAAAAAGGTATAGGGGTCCTCCATTCCTCTCTGGTGCAGCAAAAGATCTGGAGCTTCAGAGGCGGGCCAGAGAGCAGGGAGGGCATGCCAGTCCCAGCCTTGCCTGCTCTCAGCGGGGAAGTGGGGAGAGTTCCTCACCTCTCTTGGCCAGGAAAGCAGCTGCTCCCTCCAGGAGTTGTATGAGGACTAAGTGAGAGGAGGTGCTTTGCAGGGTTGGGAGATGGCACACAGTCAGCTCACGGTGAATGAATGCAGGTGGTTGTGCTTGTAGCGTTTGCTAATACTCCTGGGTTTGAGCCCCAGCTCTGCCCATGCTGGGCCTTCCTCCAGCCCATCCTGACCACACTGGGGTGGAGTTAGCTCTTCACAGTGAGCCCCTCACCCCCAGACATGCAATTAACAAATGAAGTGAAGAGATGCTGGAAAAGCAGTCAGCATCCCCAGGAGCAAACTCCCCAGGGGAGGCCATTCCCGTCTCCGCTGCCAGACTGAAACCAGAGGGCCCGATGCAAACCCTGACTCCCTGCCTCCCTCTCCCTGTGCCCCAGGTGAGTTATCTGACCTCTCTGGGCCATAGCGCCCTCCTCTGCAAGGCAGGGGAGTAGAACTACCTGCTCTCCAGGGGCTTTGTGAGCACTAGGCCCAGGGCCCGCCATAGAGCAGCACTGAGAAATGACCACCTGATGTCACTGCCACACCTCAGAGGGTGCCCGTCCTGTGCAGTGACTCGGTGGGACCTCAGATGGGTCCCTGAGCTCTGGGGGCTGACAGTGGGGTGAGGGAGGTGGCCGCAGCCTCTGTCTTTCCCCACCACTCACGCCTCCCGCTGCCCTTCTGGTCTCGCAGCTGAGCTGTTCATGGAGCAGCAGCGCCTCAAGGAAGCCAGCTTCTGCATCCAGGAGGCGGCGGGCCTCTTCCCCACCTCACACTCCGTGCTCTACACGCGGGGCCGGCTGGCCGAGACCAAGGGCTGCTGGGAGGAGGCCAAGCAGCTGTACAAGGAGGCACTGACGGTGAACCCAGACGGCGTGCGCATCATGCACAGCCTGGTGAGTCGGCCCCCTGCCCCCTCTTCCACCTGCAGGGCCTGGCGTTCGGGGAGGTGGCTTCCTCCCTGCCTGTTGGCAGAGACACCGCTCTGTTGTTGAGGCAGGTCATTTCCCTCCTATCAGGGCCTGGGTTGATGAAACAATCTAGGAGTATGGGTTGTTGGTGACCTCCTTTTTGCTGTAGGTTTCTTTAAGGTGCTCTGTCCCCAGAGGACTCTAGTTGTTGTTACTCATCAGATCCTTGCCCAGAGGCTAATAACAGATTTGAGGCAGGTACCGAAATGGGGGTCCCTGGGCTGTCACCTGAGGCCAGGGGCTAGGGACCTGCTCAGAGGAGCGCCATGTCTCCTCGGTGAAAGACTGAGGGTATTTTGGATGGGCTGTCATGTTGGCTGGACTCAAACACACCCTAGGAATGAGCCCCCGGCAGCCCCCTGTCCTAGGACACGGAGTGTGCTGGCCCGGGATGCAGGACCTACCTGTGCAAAGGTGCAGAGCCCAGGAAGCAGGACACTGATGCTGTTGTCTTCCTGGCTCAACCACTCTCTTCCCAGGCAATCCTGGGCAAAGCAGCCACTTTCTGTGACCCTCAGGTGTACTTGTCTGTCCAGCAGGGATTCTCTGGTCCAGGAATCTTGGTGGTATCTTGGGCCCTAGAGGTAGCCGGTTTTCCCCTGCCTTCCTTTACTGCTCTCAGAGAACAAGTATCAGGAATAAATGTAATGATCTGAAAAGTGTACAAGGCTGCAAATGCACAAGAGATTTTTTAAGGATAATTTAGGAGTCCACACTGGGACAGAGTCTAACTGGGGATGTGGGTTCTGCGTTGGGTGTCCCCTTTGAGAGCTTTTTGAGGAGAACGGTATTAAGGTTCTGATGTCTGCCACATGGAAAAGACAAAAGGGTCAGGAGAATTCCAGATGCGTAAAGGGTTATCATTGCCAAGAGGGGTCTCTTTTTTTCATTAGTAGAAGCTACCGGAAATTAGATTTCAGCTCAATGTCAGGAAAAACATTGTAATTCTTAGAATAGTCCCAGCACAAACTTGATTATCATGCAGTGAGGATGTTGCCAAGAAAATGTAAACATCAGGGGGGACTGGAGCTGGCCCAGGTCATCATTAAAGGGATCTTTCCAACCCAAGAGTCCTTGAAAATGGAATAGAACAGGGATCCCCAGCTCAGCTGTTTTCCCCACTGCCTGATTTCTTTAAGGATTTCTAGCTTAGGGCCGTGTGAATGTGCAGTGTTGGGTGGAGAAAGCCTGTGCAGCAACATCAAAGCCCCTTCCACAGGGCTCCATGTTTCAAACCTTCCAGTCTGCCCAGCAAATGTTTGCTTTTTTGCAAGGCATATCCTCCTTCCTCCTGCAGTTCAGACATTATAGCTTCTCTGATAAATGCGTTGCCAGAGGTCACATCCAGAAACTTGATTAGGGGGCTGGGAGGGAGTATGTGGGCTGCCATTAGGCCTGCAGCCTGGCAGAGCCGTCTGTCTTCCACTGTGCTCACAGATGTGAGCCTGCAGTCTCAGCCCCTGAAACCCAATGAAATCCAATAACAAGTACAATTTTGAAATAACAGTGTACCATTTTTCATTTATGCTTATTATTGTTTATAGCTGTTTTCCTGAAATTGAAGCAGTTTCCAAGAGTGGGTTTCCATGGTAACTGAATAGCAGCCCAGAGTGGCTCCCTGCAGATGTTTCTGGAATGGTCCCTTTGCTCTTCCTGGGGTGCCTTGCTATTTGATGAAACTGGAGCAAGTGGGAGTCAGGCCTGCCCACTTTTAAAGTTACAAGCAACCAGAGGGGCAGCCAACCCCAGCCTGGGCAACCCATCCCCTTTCCACAGGCTCTGCTCCTGTCAGCATCCCACACAGAGGAATAAAGAATAGCACATTTCAGCCCCGGGGAAGATGCACCAAGCACTCTTTTCCCAAAGACACATGAACACTTTGGCCATGTGTTGATCTCAAATGTTCCCTGAACCACCTGTCTTCCCTCTACTGGCCTCAGACTCAGAACACCTGGGATCTCATCCTGGCTCTGGCCCTAATTCCTTGGGTGATTTAGAAGAAGACACTGAACTTCCATGCTTTTGATGTCCTCTTTGGTAAAATGAATCATGATCTTCATTGTTCCCAGACCACAGTATGGTTCTAATCAGTGAAGTCATGCATGTGGAAATGCTTCTTAGAGTCTACAGTGCAAAACCAGAGAAGACAGAACATAGCCTGCGTCCCACCCCTCTCCAATCCTTCACCCATGGCAGACATTGCTAATCTATCACAGCATTTTTTCCCACTGAGCACAGATGTGCTTTGCTCTGCAGAGGTGTGCAGATGGGATCTTTTTCAACAGGGTACAACGTGATGGGAGCCACTACCCGTTAGTCTAAGCCAGTTTGATGTTTATATAAGGGGTTTATTGTAAAAATAGTCTGTCGATAGAGGGTCACATCAGTTGTCTCAACCTTTGTGAACTCTGGAGGTTGGTGCATCCTTGGAGAATTACCCAGAGAGCAGAACGTTGAGGAGAACTGGTATACCTCCTATGGTGTCATTGTCCCAGGCAGGACATCCTGGCCTTACACTAGGTACAGGGAGGGGAAGGAGAGCCACCCTGCCTCCTAGAGTATGCCCCACCCTCACCCCCAAGCCTGGGCTGGAAGAGCCCTTAGAGATAGAGGGTGCGCCCCAGTGGGTCTAGAAGGAGGAGAGGAGATATTCTTAGTGCCGGGTTTAGCATCCTTGGTCCTTAGGGTGAACTTGGCAAACATCAGGAAGCCAGCCCTGAGGCCTGTCCTTGGGTCTGTGTGTGTGTGAAACAGGAGATTGATGACAAGCTGGAGCAAGCCCTCTCGGAGAGGGAGGCTATTGATTTTAGGAGCCAGGATTCAAATAAAAACTCCAACCCAGGAGCAGGTTCTCTACTCTCCCTGTCCTGCTGCCCTCCTGGTCCCAGATGCAATGGAAATGTGTCCATGGTTCTGGCTCCACAGCTTTTCCGCCCTGATCAGGCAGGAGGAAGATTCCCCTCCTTGACAGTGCTCAGCCAGGAAAGAGCCTTTGCCACACCCATCACAGTTTCCCAGAGGAGTTGGTGCCATCAAGCTCTGGTCCTGTGAGCTGCCCCCTGGCTGGGCTCAAGCATGACCAGGGGTCTTCAGGAGACTGCCAAGAGTGGGAAGAATGAGGCGTGCTCTCTGCAGATGGAAATTACAAATCAAATCACAGGAGCAGGTCCTGACAGTCTCTGCCAGCTCTGCTTCAGCCTTCCCTCCAGGTAGCCAGAAACTGGCCAGGTATTCAGAAAGTAATTTCTGGCAGAAGAATCTAGTTAAGGGGAAGCCTGAACATCACTGGCCCACCCCTGAGGAAGTGTGAGGAAGAAGCAGGGTCCTTCCCAATAGCAGGAGAGGAGTCGGCCCCAGGTGACACTGCTCTTCAGAGAAGGCTCCAGGGCTTGGCTGAGAAGAACCCCAGCCAGCCTGTACTTCTCTCTGAGTTTGTCACTGTCCTGCCACCTCCCAGGATCCCCCCAGTTCCACCACTGCAGAAGGCCTTCCAAGCTGATCTGTCAGGAGAAGGTGGTCCATCAGGCCCCTCCAAGGCATTGGTGAGGGAAGAAGGGAAGCCCAGGAGGGATGGATGGTGGAGCAGTCAGGCCACTGAGCACCTCCCAGGGAGTGAGCAGACTTTAGTGCAGGCCAAGTGAGCAGGGAGTAGGCAGGTAAGGCTGCTTCCCTGCCACCTGCATTTGCAGATGGCACTCTGCCCCTCCTCTCCCGGGGGACAGTCCGGAGAGTAGGGACTTCTGACCCCAATTCAGTCTTGGCCCCCCTGCCCCTTACTGATCCCTGACCTCTATCTTGCTTTCTTCTCAGTGACAGAGCTCTAAGCTCCTGTTATCCCTGGAGCTCTGTCACTGAGAAGAAAATTGCTATCAAATCTCCCCAGAACCCTTTCCTCCTCAGGCACCCCAGCTGCTGTGGGGAGGTTGTTCTGCATGTGTTTTGCCTCCTGGATGTAATTTCTGAAGCAGTCCTGCCAGGTGGCCTGGCCTCCTCTCTCCACATGCCCCTGCAAAGATGGGACAACAGCATGGCTCTCATCTGTTGCCCTCTGGCGAGAGTGTGGTAGTGAATTATTCCCTCTTGCTCACAGCAGGGACCAGGTGATTTCGTTCTTCAGTGCGTTCAGGGGATTGAGCACGACTGTAGTGTGCGACCATCCCCATAGCCTCCCAGCCCCTCCCTGGGTGGTTGGAGCATGCCTCAGCACATCTTAAGTCACCTCAATCTCCCACCACCATTTGCTGCCCCACTGGGGAGGGGCCTGAGTCACGAGGCCCAGAGACCCAGGGCACCCCAGCTCCTGAGGTTCTGGATTGAGCTTTTGCGAGTTCTCCAAGAATCCAACAGGGAGGTTTGCTCTCTAAGATGAAAGTGGTGAACTCTGGCTGCACAGGTCATTTCATCCACCCCACCTCAGGGCTAGTACCTTCCCCAATTCTACAGGGCAGGGCAGACAGCATGGTGACAGACCTAAGACAGAACCAGTCCTGCTTCCCCCAAAATATTGGGGAGAACATGGGGTGGGGGTGGGGGGTTAAATCTCCTCAATGGGTCAGTTTTTTTTTCTGTCAAATGAGGATAATAATTCAGGCCCTTGGGACCTCAAAGTGTAGTTTTGGGGCTCAGATGAGCGAGAGCTGTGAAAAATTAAGTCAGCATTAGGCACTTTTGTCAGAATTTGCATGACAGGCTTGGTGACAAGTGCCCTGAGCCTGAGCCCCATCTTGAACCAGGCTGGTTTCTGCCTGACTGTCCTTACTGTGGGGTGAAGGTCTGTCCTTAGCCCAAATTTCCTTCTGCTGTGGGGGTGGCCCGTGCACCAGCAGGATGCTGAGAAGGCAGGGAGGAGCTGGTGCTGGGCAGGGTCAGTTCTCAGAGGCCAGCAGGTGGGGGTGGGCTGCCCCAAAGCCTCCAGACTCCCTGGGAGGTGCTCAGTGGCCTGACTGCTCCACCATCCCACCTGGGCTTCCCTTCTTCCCTCACCTATGCCTTGGAGGGACCTGGTGGGCCACCTTCTCCCAAGGCACCTTTCAGCTGCATCTGGGACTGGTGGGTTGGGTGGGGTTTTAAAACCCCAGCATTTCAGCTGGGTGGTGTCTGGAGGTTGGAACCGGGCCTTTGAATCCAACTGACCTGGACATGAGCCCCACTTTGCCTTAATCTGCTGTTTAACCTTAGCCAAGTTCCCTGACCTCTCAGAGCCTCAGTGTCCTTATCTGCAAAATGGGGTCACAATGCAGTACTGTTAGAATTTAGCAAGATGGTTCTGTAAATGTTTGGCCAGGAGTTGTGATGGTTTTTGCCTTTTTCATGCTGAGGCATAGCTGGCTCCCAGGCCATGTTCAGATGCTCTTGGTTTGCAGAGGGAAGTAGAAGCCCTGAACCAAGCCCAAGAGATGTGTCACAGCAAAGCAGGTCCTATCTCAGGTGGAGGTGGCCAAGGCACAGACCACAGTGTGCAGGATGTTATTCCCACCTCCCTGTGCAATGGGCAAGAAGTGCCCACAGTGTACACTTGCCTGACCTTCGCCCCCCTCACAGCATGTTCACCTCTAGAACCCCAAAGTGTAGGGCTCTGCGTGAGTCTGGGGACTTTTCTGGCAGGGGCCTCTTCCTGCCAAGACTTGGGGAGCTCTACAGTGAGCTCTGTGGTGAGCACTTCCGCCGGGCGCTGGGTGAGGTCTAAAAGGATTTGCACCCCTTCCTCCAGGAGGAAAGCAGGACCAGCCTGTGCCTTGAGCTGTCCCCGCTGGGGGTGCTGTGGTGATGGAGAGGAGCAGGTGGTCACCAGAGAGGGGCCTGGTTCCCAGTCTGGTAGGACAGGTTGAGACCGACACACCTGAGGGAATTGGAAATGTCACAAGAGCCTGGAGCTCCGGCTGGAATGTGGGGGCTGCTGGTGTAGACTGCAGAACCTGGAAGCCCAGATGTGCTAGGGCCTCCCTTGCAAGGTATCTCCCTATGCAGAAGCGCTCCAGGCCCTTCTGATGGAGCAGGCTCAGCGTTGGCCTCCACGCTCCTGCCTGCAGCCCCAGCGTCCCCAGACAGGGGCCCCAGGGACCAGGAGGCTCCAATAGCCTCCAGCTGATTCCCAGCTTCCCAGCTGGAAAGGCTGTTATAGAATTCCAGGAATGCGCCTTGAGCTCAGAAAGAAAATTTCCAAAATAACTTCTATAAATACTTAAGAGGGCGTGCAGCTGGCTCGCAGCTGGCCTAGCACTAGGGCTGCTTCCCAGGACAGGCGTCGCCCCAAAAGAGAAAGGTGCACTACCCCAGGGCCTTCCTGCTGCCCCTCCCCTCTGGGGGACGTTGCCAGGCGCTGAATTAATGGAGCGGGATAATAGGCAGTGGCAATTCTGAAAAAGAAAAGCAGGACCTTTTCCCCTTTACATACCCATCCCAGGCTGCAGCCCTGAGCACCCCCTGTGCATCCTAATAGGGGTCCCCCTCAGAGTCTCCATTCAAACAGTGGCAAGAGCAGACCCAAGAAGGCCCCTGGCCCCTCAGGTGGCCTGTCCCCTGGCCCTGAGCATCTGAACTTGCTGAGCTCTGCCTGGCAGCATGCCCTAGCAGACAGGTCTGGGTCAGTGAGCATCCATTAAGTGCCCCTGGCATACCTGGCTCTGCGCCTAGGATCCTGCCACCCTGGTGTCATTGAGCTGCTGTCCTCAGTGGCAGGAGGCAGCGAGGGAGGGGCAGGCAGGATCTCCAACCAGAGGCCCCCAGGGACTGAGCCGTCATAGGGCTGTGCCGGCAGGAGATGCTGCTGCCCTCAGGGAAGGCTTCTAGGGGGACACTGTCTGGGGTGGTTGAGATGTGGCCAGGCTGTCCCTCTCCCTGAGATCCAGGAAGGGAGGGAAGAGGGAGTGGGCAATGTTAGGAATTTCTGGGGTCTTTCCCCAGAGCCCTGCCCTCACCCTTAAGCCCAGGGTGAGGAGTGGTGAGGAGTGAGCAGGAACATTTGGATGAAGTCGAGTTCCTCGCTCTGTGTTCTCACTGTCTCCCTGAAGACCTACTCTCTGGGCAGCTGGGTGGGGTGGGCAGTGCCAGGAGGATGTCAGCAGATCCTCGGCGCAGAGCTGGGCTGGGTGCAGAGCAGGTAAGACCTTGCATTTTCCTGGGCCTGGGCCTGGGCCCAGCCCAGTTGTCAAGCAGCAAACAGCTCAGAGTTGCTACCAAACATGAACACGGCTGGTGTGAAGGGCAGGTGGCAGCAGATCCTATTACAGGCCCTGGGCCTCTGGACCCCAGCCTGACCCTGGCCTGGTGTCTCCTTTCAGGCTCTAAGGTCATAACTCTGGATTGGGGGGGGGGGGTACACACACACACACACACACACACACACACACACACCCAAGCCCATAGTCATCCCCCCCCCCACACACACACACCCAAGCCCATAGTCATCCCCCACAGGGAGCCCAGGCACTAGAGAAATGGGCTACTCTGTCCTCCCTGCCTCCATAGGATGCCCTGCTTGTCTTACAGATGCTCTCATTTGCTGTCTGCTCACCACGTGCCACCAGGCTCCACGTCTTCAAATCCATGTCTTAGAATCCTCGCCACCCCAGGGCAGGACTGTCCGTATACCCAGTTCACAGATGAGGAAACCGGCCCTGACCTGGTCAGTGGCAGAGCTGGGTCCAGCCCAGTCAGGGCTTCTGCTGCAGAGCCCCTTGGCTTCTCCTCCACACAGACCCCTGTGAGGGCCTACTGAGCGTGCCCAACACAGGAACCTGCAGTCAACAACCTCCTGGGGAAACCCAGTGTAGAAAACTGCAGGGGAATTGTGGCCTTCTCCATCTGTCCTCTTCTGCTCCCCCAGGGCCAGGACTCACAGGGCTCAAACCTTCCATTTTTGGTGCTTAATGTCGGAGTCTGGCAGCCTGTTGTCTCGCCTTCCTTCCCTCCTCCCCATGGGCCCCGTTCCACTGTGAGCTGCCCAGGCTCTGGCCCTGTGGGCAAAATGGCTTGGCCTAGAGCCTTGCTGGCCAGACTGGACACTGCCCCCTTGTCCCAGCCAGCCTGAGTCAACGCCACCCTGTCCCAGCTCTCTGTCCTTCCCCCCCACCCCGGTCCTCCACCACAGCCCCAGGGGTCCTGAGGTGGGCTTTGCCCTGAGTTGTTGGAGGCACTGTGACTGTAGCTGCCTGTGCGTCCCTGTACCCCAGCTGCAGGACCTTCAGCCAGCACCTCTGGAGAGGGAGAGGCTTTTCCTAGGACTTCGCAGAGCCTGCTTTTACCCCTGCCTGAATGGTTGTGTTCCAAGCTCTCGGAGGACTTTATGAAATCAGGCATATGCGTCTTCCCCAGTGGGTCTCCATAGCAACAGAGGGCCCAACTCTGGGGAGCATGGCAAGGAGGAAAATGTTCCAGCTAAAAATGTACATGGCCATCAGTAGGCGGGCATGGAGAGGGGCCTCTGGGCGCACGGAGGCAGCTCCCCACCCCCACCCAGCCCCCACCTTTCCAGGAAGTCAGTGTGGTGATGGCTTTACCGCATGTCTTCCGATGAGAGGAGCGGGGCCCCCTGTGCTGCCAGCCCATGCTGCCTTCACGGGTGGAGCAGAGATCCACAGGACAGTGCAAAGCAACCTTTCTGGAAACCGAGGCAGGCTCAGGGGCCACAGGGCAGCCCTGGACCCCTCCTCCTGATTACCACCTTGTCCCTCACACCCTTCCCAGTGAGTGAAAGAGGGTGTAAAGGGGACAGTGTGCTGGTTTCACTTCCCAGTCCCTTTTGTGACAATTTCTGTCACTTCCTCTATCTCTCTGGCAACAAGATTGTTTGAGCCAAACAGTGGGGCCAAGCTTCCCAGCCCACTCCTGACTCATTCCTCCTGAGCCTCCCCTCTCTTGAGCTGATCCTGCCTCTTCACTGGGCACCCGCCCCTCGTCCCAGGCCATCTGCCTCTCCTTGATCCTCACCTGCCAGGCTGGGCTGGGAATTTAGGCCCCAGGACCCAGAGCCCCTGGGAAAACCGGCTGCTTAATGCAAAGGAGCTGCCCCCTCCTGCCAACAAACTGGAGTTTCTCCTCTCAGTTATGTGTATGAAGCCTTTTAAGGTACATTCCTCAGTCTGTTGGCATCTCCCGAGTGAAGGGCAGCTCCGTGATGCAGGCACAAGGACTGTGAGGACAACAGCCCCCTTTACTGAGAGCTCGCGGCATGCCAGACACTGTTCCAAGTGCTTCGTGTACATTGACTCGTGGAGACTTGGCGACAGCGCTCGGGGTGGACACTGTCATTGGACATTTACAGATGAGGAAATGGAGGGCCAAAGAGTTGTGACTTGCCCACAATCCCCTGCTTGTAATAGGAAGACTCAAAGCCAGGTCTGCTTACTTGAAAGGCTGCCCCTTGGGGCCCAGGAGGGACAGCACCTGCCGTGGGTGACCCAGGAGGCTGGGGTACAGCAGGGCTTGGATGGGGACAGGTAGGATTTTCATGGGTAAAAGGAGCCGCCTCCTGCTCCCCACCCCAGGGTGCCCTCACTAACCCTGCCTGTGCTTGGTCCCCAGGGTCTGATACTGAGTCAGCTGGGCCACAAGAGCCTGGCCCAGAAGGTGCTGCGGGACGCCGTGGAGAGGCAGAGCACCTGCCACGAGGCCTGGCAGGGCCTGGGTGAAGTGCTGCAGGCCCAGGGCCAGAACGAAGCTGCCGCCGACTGCTTCCTCACCGCCCTGGACCTGGAGGCCAGCAGCCCCGTGCTGCCCTTCTCCGTCATCCCCAGAGAGCTCTGATGCTGTGCCCCAGCCGTGGGGAGCCTGGAGCAGGAAGGCAGCGGGGAGCACAGGCCCAGGAGGGGCAGCGGCACTTTAGATGACAGGCTCAGGGAAAATATATCTCTAGCAAACAGCTCTGCAGGCTGCAGCCCCAGTCTTCACCTCCTTCCTCCGCTTTCTCTCTAGAGCCAGCTGGGCCTGAGAGCTGTTCATCTGGAGTTACTCCTTGGCACTCTGATATCGTACCATTTATGGGCAAGGAAGCAGTGGGGAGGCAACATCTGCATGCCCCCCTGCCTCCCACCAAGTTCTGTGCATCATCTAATTGTGCATCAGGGTCTGTGTATCTCCCTGTCCCCTTCTAGAAGCCTCTGTACCCTACCTGCCCTGCCCCAAAATCCCTGACGCCTGGATTTCCCAACGTTATGCACACTTTAACCTCAAAGCACAGCTATCTGCTCTCCAATACCAAAGATGAACCCCACAAACTGCCTCTGCCTGAGCCAAGGGGATTTTCCCAGATTCCCTCCTTGGGACCTTGGGAGACTGGCCTGAACCCTAACTGACTTCAGAGTTGTGTTAACTTGACTCGCTCCCCGAGAGCTCAGGCTCAGGGCTTCACAGCTGTGTGTCACACCCCCTTCGCCCCATGCCTCTGTGCCTTAAAGTTTGGGAAGCCATCCCACAGTCTCACTTCCCAGTCTCAGGGCAGTCACAGCTTGAAGAATCTGCTGGCAAGTGGGAAGAGGGGGCAATCTGTGGTTCCTCTCCCAGACTGATTTAATGGATGCTACCTAGCATTGCCCCTCTTTGCCCTCTGAGGCCATTTGGGCTCCCGTGTGCTTTTCCCTTCTGCTCCCAAGTGCCTTTGGGGCCTCTGGTGTCTACCACAGCCACCAAGCACCACCCTAACTGAGCCTTTCATTTCTGCCCACTGTTCCCCTGGAAACAAGTTCCAGCCCCGGGAGCCTCCTCAGGCCCCAGGCCACTGGCCCCTCTTGGAGTGATGGCTGTGGGAGTGGACAGACTCTAGAACTCTCCCCAGTACCTGTCACCCCCTGCAGCCCATTTTTCACCCTGGTCCCCACCCTGGATATTTGGCTCCCTTGCCCAGGGCCTCATGGGGCTGGAGTTGGGCACCCCAGCCCCTTCCTCCTGAGGTTTAGCAGGCTGCTGGGCACAGGATGGCCCTATCTGCCAGGTCAAGGGGCTGTTGGGCCGTGTCTGCCCCACAGGCTCCCCTGGCCCTGCTGGGTGATGGGCTTGGAGCCCTCCCCTGGGCAGCCGGCAGGGAATTCCCTTTTTATCTGCACTATGGGCTTGTATTTTAAAAACTCATCAGGTACAGCTTCTCATTTTAAGATGTGTGGAAAGGTGGGGCTGGGCTGCCCTGGTTTGCCATAGCCCAGCCTGTTTCTCAGAAGGAAGGGACTGTTGGAGACCCACCCTCAGCCCTGGCCCAGCACTGCGTGCCCTGAGGAGCTTCCAAGGAGATCCAGGGCCTCCTTGTCTTCCCACCTGGCTGGGAAGCCCTGCAGCAGGACACCGGATCCTTTGCCTCTTGGCTGAAGGTTCTCTATGTGTGTATGTGTGTATATAAATATATATATATATATATATATATGATAGAGATCTATTTTTTTCAGGTATTCTGTTAGGAATAAAGTACAAAAGAAAAAGCAAATGCTATTGATTTGCCTTGGAGTGCCCAGAGATGCTGATAATCAATTGTCGACAACAGGAAAGACTCCAAATGCACTTGGACTTAAAGTATTCCCATGCAAGAAGCCACAGAGGGCTGGGCCAAGTTGCTGACACTGTCTGCAGATTGAATAAAGAGATCCTTGAAGGAGAAGCAGGTTCTGACGTCTGTCTGAAGCACTGTGGTCATTCATGCGGCACTCAGCCCCTGGACGGCTGTGAGCCGGGTCCTGGAGAGGCCATTCTGGGAGGAGAGGCCGAGAAGCCAGCGCCAGGGCCAGACAGGTCCGGAGGAGGCAGGAGGGGAGGGAGAGGCACTCCAGGAAGGTTGTGACAAGCTGGGGTGAGAGGTGAGGGTGCCAAGGTGGGCCGGGAGCCTGCAAGTGGGTGGGAGGAGGTCCAGGCAGGGCCGGCTGGAGCAGGGTCGCTTCTGACCTCTGTGCTTGAAAGACTGCGGCCTGAGCTTCCTGCTGCATCCAGGGCACAGCAGGAAGAGCCCAGGTGGACTTGACCTGCAGGTGCTGCTGATGGAGCACCCTCAGCACCTGGGGGAAAGCACCAGGAAAGGGGGCTGTGCGAAGGACACAGGCAGCTTCCTGATCGGGCTCCTCCGCTGAGATGTCCATGCCAACACGTTCCTAATATATATTGATATTTTGCCACATGACAATACATTATATTTTTAAAATTTGAAGGATGAGATGGATGCACGCAGAAGTTCCTTCTTGTACCCCACTTTGCAGATAGCTGCCCTTGAGGCTGCCCCTAGAACTCAGGACGGATAAGGGTGTCGGCCTCCTGGGGCCCACTGTGTCCTCAGCATGCCCTTGTGTCTCTACCTGCACCTCTAGCCCCATCTCGGGACTATGGCTTTGCTGTCCTAGTGAGGAAGGGCTTTTCTTGGAGGCTTTGGGTGTCCAGCTTTTCTGCTGTGATACTTTTTTGCTTTTAAGGTACCACTCAAAAACCTTAGTGATTTAACCGTTGGTATCAAATTACTTGTTATGCACCCTAACCCCGGCTCATGTGGTTGAAAATTAAAGACTGTCTTAAGCCTTAATGTTACATTGTTGGCCATGCTGGGAGAAAGGTCTAGAAAGCTCATCCTATAAGGGAGAGTGGAAGAAATCAGGGGAAGGGAGGGCCATAGGCCTTCCTGCTCCTGGCTTTGTCTGTGTTGACCTGAAGCAGGTGGAATGTTGGGATGTTGGGTGGTAGTGGAGACATGCTGAGCCCCAGGCATTTCCTGGTCCCCCAAGTCCCAGCCTGCAGACCCCTCCCTCACACACACACAAGCCTTCATTGCAGACAGAAGGAGCTGGTCATCATGTCCACAAGGGTTAGGGTGTGAGTCAAGACTTGGGGCTGCTCTGTCACCCCAAAGGCCCTTCCTCCTACTCTGCCCCCTTTCCAGGACACAGCCCCCACTGTGCATATCAGTATTAGTAGTGTTTATCTGGCAGGCACAAATGCCAGGAATTTCAGCCCCTACCATAGAGTGGTACCAGGGTGCTCAGCGTGGCGCTCACACCCCCACCCGGCACACATGTCGTCACCGTGAAAACATTTCTTGGCTGTGGGAAGCCTTGTGCTAAACAAACCTCTCCATTTGCCTGGGCCACGCTGCCAGCTCCTGATGGCAACCCACAGTCGGGGAGTGTCACGCACAGGGAACCTGGGGACCACCCACGCACGGTCCTGATCTGAGCGATTCCAGGCTCCAGGGAGGTCTTGACCGCTGGCCCGGCCATGAATTCCTTCACGTTTTCAACAGGCTCTTTTCAGTTGCCGAGAACAGAGCCCCCCAAAAGGTCGCTCAAGTAAAGAGACAAGGGGATCTCCCTGGAGCCTGCGTGACCCTTCTGCGGTGGAGCCAGTGGGGAACTGAGAGTGAATTGGAAGGCCCAGCTGAGTGGCCTTGAGCAAGTCACTCTGCCTGTTTCCTCATCTGTGAAATAAGAACAATACTGAGTAGTGCCTGCTTTGTGAGTTGTTACGATGATTAAATGAGGAAAACGTGTAAAGAACCTGGAACAGTGCCAGGCCCATAGAGGGGAAAAAACAATACATGTGAGCTGTTATTGTCTCTGCGCCTGCCACTCCAGCTCCTTTCCCTGCAGCCTGGCTGTCATTGCTCAGATGGCCTGTGCCTTAGGACTCCTGCAACGCCACTCTGGCCCCTCCAGCCCCAGCCCTGACTGGCCTGCAGCGTAGCAGCAGCTCCCCTCTCACTTTCCCCAGGGCACTGAGCAGCTCGGGCAGGTGCCTCCCCTAATCCAGTCAGCTGTGACCAGAAGGCAGGGGACTCAGGACACAAACCCGCTGGGGTTCTAGGTGGGCAATGACTTGGCATCGTCCCTGCACAGTGCAGATCCCCTGGAAGAGGCAGACAACAACTCACACCCCTTCCTCTCCCCATTCTTATCACTGTCACCTGACAGTGCAGCCCTGGGGGGCTCACATCTTAGCTGTTCTCTTCAAATGAAGATGACAATGACAATGCTGTCACTACGAGTATCCTCCCTGCCCTGTGCTTTGTAAGGCACGTGACTCAGCAGTGACCTCTTTCTCCTATGCACTCCTTTGGTGGTCATACCAGCCTAGGGAGGTAGGTGGCTTTTGTCTCTGTTCAAGATGAAGACACCATGGTGTCTCCTCTCAAGTGACTTGGACCTGCAAACACAGGTCCTTGCCAGCACTCTTTCCATTGCCTTCCTTACGAAGACACTCTTCATAGCACCTGCTCACCTGACCTTGGGAGGGAGTCAGGAACGTCTGGGATCCATGGAAATTTGGATCACCAGAAGCCCTGCCCCACTGGGGAAGACACACACAGTTCCAAGGGCCTCGTGGGGCCCCAGAAGCCCACCCCTCTGCCAAAAGCTTCACCCCACTGGCTGGAGGCTTGGTCCCTGCTTTAGGAAGGGGAAGGGATGATGACACTCAGTGCCCACCACCCAGTCCCTTCTGCGGGAGCAGCTGGAATGGAGGTTCCTTAAGCGGAGGCCACTCAAGATGCTGGAAGTTCCCCCCAATATAGCAAGGGTGCCCAGAAGATGTTGGGCAGCCGGGAAATGTGACAAGGTCCTCCAAGGGACCTGTGTGTTGGGCCGCCTGACTCCACTGTCCTGACCATCAGCTGACTGAATCAAAGTCCACCCTCCGTGGGCTGGCCCACAGCCTCTGGGAAGGACCGAGGTGCCCTATGCTGGTGGTAATGGGGGCAGCCCCATACAGAGGCAACTCTGTCGTGGTGGGGACGCTCATTGTCCTCTTGTCCTTGTTCACTCTTGCTCTCACTCTCCTTAACTCTCGCTTTCAAATTTGGCAAGAAGTAAGTCACTGTGAACTTTTAAAAATACATATGGTTGTTTATTTTTTTTTGAACCATTTGAGAATAGATTGCATAAATCATGCCCCTTTACCTCTTAATACTTCAGGGTGTTTTTACTAAGAGCAAGGTCATTCTCTTATATAACCACAGCACAGTTAACAATGAGGAAATTTAACATTGCTAACAATAGTTTTATCTAATCTGACATCATCATTCCAGTTTTGTCACTAATCTTTATAGTGCTGTTTTCTTCCCGTCCAGGGTCACATATTCCATTTAGCTGTGATGCTCCCCCAGTCTGTTTTAATCTGGAGCAGTCCCCCTGCCTCTGCCTTTCCTGACATTGACATTGCTGAAGAATGCAGAGACTGGCTTTTCTCTCAAGGTCTACAGATAATGAGGGAAGCAGTTGTTGGCGGCAGCAGAAGCTAAAAAGCAGCAGA
>PVKY010004142.1:0-19875 GCA_004027775.1 Bradypus variegatus
GAGAAACAGCTAGACACTGACAGGAAGAGAAGGAAGGAAGACATCTGCTGTCCTCTTCCATCTGCACCTCTCTCCCAGTGTACATGCTGCATGAGCAGACCCTCTGTAGCCCAGAAGTGTGGATGGTGGGGAAGGGCAGGGCAGGTAGCTTGGGAGGTGGGGAGGGAGTGGGTAGTGGAGAGAAGGTAGGAACATGAGAAAGGTCCTCTCCTCCAGAGGTCTGTTTATGGGATATGGCAAAGGCTATAGGCTCTGCTTGAAATTTCCATCTGAAAGACCAAGTTTTTACATTCATTCTGCCACTTCCACTTGCAATACTTAAAATATTGGTAATATTTCATGTTTTTATTTACATTTGTATAAAGCTTTAGCATACATAATTTGTTCTCATCTATCTTATAGTCCACTAAAGCAAGTATAAATAATCACCATTTTTATAGGTGAATAAGCAGAGGTGCAGATGCCTCAAATGACTTGCTGATCTTAAAACTCATTGAGCACCAGGCCAGAATATCAGACCTACATTGCCAGACTTTACTACTTTAAGCCTGGTATAGAAAGCAATGCAATAAGCATGTATCACTTTAGCCTCCATATAAAATATGGACCATGAAATTTTTCACCTTCTGCCTCTTTGCAGGAATTAAAGCCAAAGTGTTTTGGAGGAGGCGAGGCAAGATGGTAGCATAAGGAGGTTTTGAATTTAGTCCCCTAGAACAACTAGCAAATAGGCAGAAACAACTAGTAAATAATCTGGAAAAAATGTTAGGGGGACTTCTGTGACTGGACAACGTCATACACCAGTCTAGAATGGGTAGAACAGCTGAGATCACAGCATAGACTGTAAGTAAAGCTCCCCAAACTGAGGACATGGCACCCCCTCCTTCACCAACATGGCAGGCAAGTGGGAAGACCTCCTTGTGGTAAAAAGAAAGAGTCTGTGCCAGGAGCAAGGGAATGTAGCTCAACCAGGCTCCAATTGTGGTTTTAATGAACAAATTTGGACTACTAAACACAAGCTATGAGCACAGATAAGCCCAGAGCAAGCAGGAAAGGAACATGGAGGTTTCTCCCAACAAAGAGGAGGCAGAGATGATGGGAAAAAAATACATAAGTAAATTAAAACAGAGACTTTTAGAGTCACATGAGCTCAAAATGCTGGAAAGAGTCTGTGTCCCAGGAAAAGGGACACACAGAACCAGGTACCAACTCTGGTTCTTGCCTAGTGAACTGAAGGGCTGGGGATTGGCTCTGAAAAGGGGACTTCTTTATTTTTTCATTTTTATTTCCTCTCAATCTAAGTAGCTCATTAGAGAAAGCCTCAGGCATTTCCAATTTTCAACACTGACCAGTCAAGGGTGGAGTTAAGATAGAGAGTCAGAAGAAAAACTCAAGTGCAGGAGGTAAATCCCTAAAGGGCTTATCTTCCCTAAGAAAATGGGGAGGGCTGGGGCCCAGCTCAATTGGCTGTCCTCCTCAGAGAACTCAGACTCCAGGGCATGGGGGGTAACAGAAAAAAACTTAAGCTTGGCTTCTGACACTCTCGGCCCCTGGGTGGGACATGGTACTGAGAATTAAAGGCACCACACCTGTTTATGCTGGTGGGGAGCTGCAGGCTGACAAGTACCACCTGCTGGGAAGGATAGGAAAAGCACAGAGTCTAGAGGCCTTACAGTAAAGCCTGACAATCTGCTGGGGCTCAGCCTCAGGGAAACCTGGTACTGATTACACCTTCTTCCTGAGACTTGGAACCGTCTGGCCTGGGAAATCCTGACGGGGTAATCAAGGAAACCAGATGCCTAGACAACAAAAAATGGGTCACATTGGGAAAAACAAAGAAATGGCCCAGTCAAAGGAACAAATTTACATTTCAAATTAGATGCAGGAGTTGAAACAACTAATTAAAGATCTTCAAGCAAATATGTTAAATCAATTAAAAAATTAAATCAATGAGTTGAGTGTGGATATGGCAAAAGAGATGATGGTTATAAAGAAGACATTGGGCAAACATAAGGAAGGACTTGAAAGTTTGAATAAACAACCAGCAGAACCTATGGAAAGGCACAATGGAGGAGATGAAAAACACAATGGAGACATACAATACAGCAGATTTGGAGAGGCAGAAGAATGGATTTAGGAACTAGAGGAAGGATATTGGAAATCCTACACACAAAAGAACAGATAGGGAAAAGAATGGTACAATATGAGCAGAGTCTCAGGGAATTGAATGACAGCATGAAATGCATGAATATGTGAGTCATGGGTGTCCCAGAAAGAGAAGAGAAGGGAAAGGGGGCAGAAAGAATAATGGAGGTAATAATCACTGAAAATTTTCCATCTCTTATGAAATACACAAAATCCAAGAAGCACAGAATACTGCAAACAGAATAGATCCAAGTAGACCAAATCCAAGATACTTAATAATCAGATTATCAAATGTCAAAGACAAAGAGAGAATTCTGAAAGCAGCAAGAAACACAATCCATCACATACAAAGGAAGCTCAATAAGACTATGTGTGGATTTCTCAGTAGAAACCATGGAGGTGAGAAGGCAGTGATATTATATATTTAAGATACTGAAAGAGAAAATCTGCCAACCAAGAATTCTATATCTGGCAAAACTGTCCTTCAAACAGTTTCAGACACTGAGAGAGTTTTTGTACAAGAGACCTGCTCTACAAGAAATACTAAAGGTAGATAGGAAAAGACAGGAGAGAGAGGTTTGGAGAAGAGTATAGAAATGAAGATTATCAAAAGGGTAAAAGGAAAGAAAGAGGGAAACAAAATAAAAATAAAATGAGAAATGACATGAAAATCCAAAAGACGAAATGGTAGACAGTAGTCATTATGTTGAGTTAAATTAGCTAGAAACAAAAGGACAGATACTGTATGGTCTCACTAATATGAACTAACATTAATGAGCCAAATTTGAGAGTTGAGAACACAAGTTAAGATGAGATAGAAAGAGGTTAGAGATCAGGCATTTGATGCTAAAGGAGTCCAGAAGGTTCAAAACAACTGATTGTATAGATCTAGAAATAGAATGAATTTCATAGTAGTGTGTGATGGTAGCACAATATTGTAGGTACTCTGAACAAAGATGAGTGTAAGCATGGCTGAAAGAGGAAGGCTAGGGGCATGTATGACACCAGAAGGAAAGACAGAAGATAAGACTGGGAATGTATAACTTAGCAAAACATAGAGTGGTCAATGATGGTGATTAAGTGTACAAATATAAGAATGGTTTCAAATAAGGGAGAACAAATGAATGCCAACAAAGCAAGGTGTTGAAAATTGAATGGTATAGGGGAAAAACAAAATCAGTGCAAACTAGAGTCTGCAGTTAATGGTAACTAACATTGTAAGATGCTTCCAATAATTTTAGCAAAACAAATACACCAAAGCTAAATGTCTATAAGAGGGGGATATAAGGGAGTGATATGGGATTCTTGCTTGCATTGTTGTTGTCTGACCTTTTCATTGTATTTTATTTTATTTTGATTTTTCTTGTATCTTTTATATTTTTATTCTTCATTTTTTTCTCCTTCTTCTCTTTCTTTGCAGAAGAAATGGAAATGCCCTTATATAGATTGTTGTGGTAAATGCATAATTTGTGATTATATTGGGAATTATTGATTGCTGTCTAAGGTTGTATTGTATGGTGTTTGAATAAAACTGTTTACAAAATAAATAGAGGTATACAAGTGTTGGAGAATATGTGGAGAGAGGGACGTACCTATTCCCTGTTGGTAGGGAAATAGAATGGTGTAGTCCAGATGGAGGGCAGTGTGGTGGTTCCACAGGAAGCTAAGTATGGGATTGCCATATGGTCCTGCAACCCCATAACTGGGTATATACTTAGGAGAACTGAGAGCAGGGACATGAATGAGCATTGCATACTGATGTTTATGGCAGCAGAATTTACAATTTGCAATGAATGGAGGTGGCCTAAGGATACATCAACTGATAAACAGAATGGTGAACTGTGGTGTATACATGCAATGGAATACGGAGGAGCAGCAAGAAGAAATGAATTTGTGAGGTATCAACTAGGTGAATGGACCTGGAATACAGTATGTTGAGTGAAGTAAACCAGAATCAAAAAGATAATCATTGTAATGCCTCACTAATATTTATTAACTATAATGGGCAAACACTAAGAATTGAATCAGAGAGCATAGGTTATCAGGGGAAGATTTATTATGGTCAATGTTCCTAGATTGTAAGCTCTTATAGCATCACATCTATTCATGAGTTGCAATGGTTATCTCTAAATTCTGAGATGCTGAGCTGTTTATGTATAACCTGGTCAGTCCCTGGAACTTCAGGTACCTGTGTGACACCTGAGACTCAGAGCCAGAGTTCAGCAGCTATGAATGTCAGCATTACCCCATACAGCAAATGTTAAAGAATCTGAAAAAGAGATCACACTTCAAGTAGAGATATAAATGAAATGGACTTGGTTAGAACTAAGGTAAATCAGACTAAAGGGAAAAGGATGATATTGACTGGGTTTTAAAACCTCAACTTCTGTGTGAGAACAAAGGAAAAATGTTTATTTGTTGAAAAATCTATATTTTCTGTAGCATGCTATATGATTTAACTTGTATGGTCAGTTTATTCAAACACCTTAATTACACGGAATCTTGAATAGGGAGTGAGATCTGGTTTGTTGTACAGGTTAGCGTGAAACCCTGATACATACAGTATAATTTGGGCAGAGTATAAAAAGTATTTGCAAAGTCCCCTTGAGGGCCTAGGGGGAAATGTGGAAACATTAAACTTCCCCACCTAGGGAATTCCTAATATTCTTGCAAGTATTAGGGACTATCATTGTAGTAGGCCAAGCCCTCAATCTTTGGGCTTGCCCTTATGAAGAGTGTTACTGCCAAAGAGAGGCTAAGCCTGCTTATAATTGCGCCTAAGAGTCACCTGCAGAGAACCTCTTTTCTTGCTCAGATGTGGCCTGTCTCTCTCTAAACCACTTGATAAACTCACTGCCCTCCCCTCTACATGGGACATGACTCCCAGAGGTATAAATATCCCTGGCAATGTGGGACATGACTCTTAGGAATGAGCCTGGACCCGGCATCATGGGATTAAGAAAGCCTTCCTGACCAAAAGGGGTAAGAGAAATAAAAAAAAAAAAAAAAGTTTCAGTGACTGAGAGATTTCAAATGGAGTCAAGAGGCCATTCTGGAAGTTACTTTTATGCATTATATAGATATCCCTTTTTAGTTTGTAGTCCATTCAAATAGCTAGAAGGAAATATCTGAAACTGTTGAACTGCAATCCAGTATCCTTGATTCTTGAAAATGATCATATAACTATATACCTTGTACGGTTTGATGCTGTGATTGTGAAAACCTTGTATCTCACACTCCCCTAATCCAGTGTATGGACTGATGAGTAGAAAAAAGGGGGACAAATAGTAAATAATGGAGGCAGAGGAATATGAGATATTTTGGGTATTCTGTTTTATTTTTATTTTTATTCTTGTTTTTATTTTTATTTTGGGGGGTAATGTAAGTGTTCAAAAGTTGATTGTGGTGATGAATGCACAACTGTATGACAGTACTGTGAACAATTGATTGTACACTTTGGATGATTGTATGGTATGGGAATGTATCTCAAAAAAATTGCATTTAAAAAAGCCGAAGTGTTTCAATCATAAGAAGAAGATATATATATATATATATTTATTTATGCAGATACAGAGATGAGAGAGTTACCTTTAAGGTTCTCTGGATCTAATGGAAAAGAGGGAGACTTAAGCAAATACTTATTACAATACTGTATCTCATTATAGACTTGGCATTGCCAACCCTTGTCTGTCTTCCTATACCACCTCATTGTCTACATGTGAACCCTATGGCTTCCTGGGACCTATTCTCACCTGGCCATGTATGTAGCCCAGGCCACCAATTACCACCTGGTTCCACATTTGTTTTCATTTCCTTGGCTGCTCAAGCAAATGCCATAAAATGGATTGGGTTAAACAATAGCAATTTATTAACTAACAGTTTTTAGGCAAAGATAGAAGTCCAAATCAAGCCATCATCAAAGCAAAGCTTTCTCCCCAAAGACTGTGGTGTCCTGGGGCTGGCTGCCAGCAATTTTTCGTCCTTAGCTTATCACACGGCAAAGCACATGGCAGCATCTCCCGTTCTCTCCCTTCTCTTCCTGGTTTCCTTGATGTTCAGCTTCTGGCTGCTCCCTCTGTAGCTTTCTCTCTCTCTGTCTGAATTTCATTCTCTTGTAAAGGACTCCAGTAACAGGATTAAAACCTATTGATTTAGGTGATTGAGGTGGACAACACTTTAAGCGAAGTAACCTCACCAAGATGTCCTACTTGCAATGGGTTCACATCCACAGGAATGGATTAGATTTTAAGAACATATTTTTCTGGGGTACACACAGCTTCAAACCACCACAGCATTGAAGCAGTTTTGTCACTTATGGCTTCCTTTCTGTACTCCAGTGACCCAGTTCTTGTTCTTTATTCTTGCACACCTCTCTGCTGAGCTTTCTGCATCCCTTATTATGAAATAAACAAGTTTCCATACATCTTTTACCAAATTGCAGAATGCTTCCTTCATTAATTGTCCATAACTGAAATCCGGCTCACTTTCAACACCATTCTAACCTGCTCCTGCGGCACCCATTAACATATTGAGCAATCCGAGATCCTTAGCAAGTCTGCCACTATCTGTCTCTTCATCTTCATTCCTGTTCCTGCCTGTCTTGCACCTAACAGCCCAGCAATCATTCTTTCCCCAGGCAGTGGTCTCTCATCTATATACCTTGTCTCCTGCTAAGCCCTCTCTCTGGCATGCTCTTTCTCTCACCCCTCATTTCCCTTACAAATTATAACTCTTAACCAGTCCTTAAGAATCAGCTAATAAAAACTAATAATAACAATAACAGTCAACTTTTATTGAGGGCTCACCAAATGCCAAGCACTGCAGTGGGTACTTCACATGAATCCTCTTCCATAATTCTTTCAGCACTCATGTGTGGTAGGTATTGTTAGTCATTATCATTTTTGTTATTAGTCCCATTTTCTAGATGAGGAAAGTGAGGCTTTGTAAGCACCAGGATCACTCCTCCAGGAGAACCCCAGCCACCAAGCAGGGTTAAGTGTTCCCATGTTTCTATGCATATTTTTATCATTGCACTTATAATAAAGTATCATAAGTGTGCATGTTTTTTTATCACTAGAGAGGGAATTCCTTGAGAGCAGAGACTGTGTCTTATTCCTCTGCATCCCCAAGCATAGCATGATGACTAATTCAATGAATATTGCTGCATGAATGCTGACTTTCAGAACGGATGAGTGAAGAATGCCATAATATAGGCCTGTACAAGATTGTGAGAACACAGGATGTAGCAGAAGCTATGCCTGGGAGCAGTGAGAAAAGGACTTAGAGAGGTGACCTCAGATATGTACCTGGAATGAAGAGTTGAAGGTATCTGGACCACAAGGGCACAACAGCAGCTTCAGTGCATAACAAGCACCAGGACACCAGATTTAAGGTGTCCCAGTGTGTCTGGGAAAAGCTGAGGGTTAGAGAATGTGTGTTGGGAGTCAGCAGGAGCTGACTTATAAAGGGAGAGAAAAGACCAACTCATAAAGGCCTTTGCATAAGGCACCTTGAATTATCGTAAGCAGGAAAGTAACTTGATTAAACTTGCTTTAAAGTCATGGTTGGGTGCCCAGGGCTCGCGGCGGTGCAGCGGGGATGGCTGGAGCTGCAGCGGAGCTGGAACTGGAGGTAGCGGCAGAGCCAGAGCGGGGCATCCGCCGCCCGCACACCGCGCGAACCCGCACCGCCCCCACATGCCGCGCCGCCCTCAGCCTGCAGGAAGGATGGCGCTTTCCCGGGCCTGCTTCAGAAACAAAACCTCGACCACTGAGGGGCTCTTCGTGGCTCTGGGCACAGGCGTGAGGGCTCTCGGACACCCGCTGCTCTACATGAAGCTGCTTACCCAGGGTGGGGCATGGTTCTGGGGAGGAAGGCTCTCTATCCGCGGAGCTTCTTGACCTACGCCAAGTACATTGTCCAAGTGGTTGGGGAGATAGGACTGTTCCGAAGCGTGAGCCCCCGGCTGCTGTCCAATGCCCTCTCCACTGAGGCTGGGGCAACAAAAGGTTTTTACTCCTGATGAGATCGAGCAGATTTCCAACAAGGATGGCATGAAGACTTCTCTGAAGAAAGTAGTGAAGGAGACCTCCTCCAAGATGATAATGCAGTGCCTGCCCTCCCACCCCCTGCGTGTCATCTCGGTGCACTGCATGGTCCAGTTTGTGGGATGAGAGGCCACGTACAGCCACCTGCTGAGCTACATTGGGAAGATTTTCAAAGAGGAGGGGCTGCTGGGATTCTTTATTGGCTTAATCCCTCACCTCCTGGGAGATGTAGTTTTCCTGGGGGGCTGTAACCTGCTGGTCCACTCCATCGATGCCTGCCTGATGGATGACAGTTCAGCCAGGCCCTGGTCACTGAGAGCTATACTAAGCTTGTGGTGGGGATTGCAGTGAGCAAGCTGACCCACCCCTTCCTGCTGGTCGGTGACCTTATGGCTGTGAACAACTGTGGACTGCAGGCTGGACTCCCTCCTTATTTAATATTTCATTAAATTTCTGCTGAGTGTTGTCATGTGCACAAAACTGTGTAGAACACTAGCAGACACCAAGATAAATCAGACGCAGACCCTGCCATTGGACACTAGGAGAGTGATAAATGTTAAGTGCTCAAAGTTCAGATACAGCTCTTGGGGGTCCAGAAAGAAGGGCATTGTGTTCAAATGGAGAGGTAAGAGAAGGCTCCCTAGAGGAAATGAGAGGTGAGTAAGAGGCAGATGGAGATTGGAAAGGCAGGTTAGTACTAGGGAAGGAGTCTGACAGCACTGAGAGCCAAAAGAGGCAGGACATGATATTGAAAAGGTGGATTAGACTCAGTGTGACTGTTTATTAATGTTTAAACTTCCTGTTGCTCTCCTTGCAATGCTTTCTTGATCTTATGTTTGATTTCTCTAAAATTTTGTATTTGGAAATAATTTTAAATTTACAGAAAAGTTGCAAGAATAGTACCAAAAATGCCTGAACAGTCTTTGACCAAATTCACCCATTGTAAACTTTTTGCTCCTTTTGCTTTATTGTTTACTTTCCATCCCCCACGCCACCCCTTCCTCTGTCTCTCCAATTTTGTCAGTAGACCCAAGGATGTGCTGGATTGAATCATGCACTACAGAAAAAAAAAGTTCTTATTCTGTATTTCTGTGGTTGTGAACCTATTGTAAATAGGGTCTCTTGAAGATGGTATTTAGTTAAGGTGTGGCCCAATTGAAGTTGGGTCTTAATCCACGTTGCTGAAGTCCTTTATATGCAGGAGAAATTCAGACACAGAGAAGGCCACAGGGAAAAGCAGGATGTAGGCAGGGACCCAGAAGAGAAAGGAGAGGACATAGCCATATGGCAGGAAAACCAAGGAACCCCAAGAATTGTGGAAAGCCAGCACTGGCATGCTACTGACTCCTGAGGAAACAAGACTTCTAGCCACCAAAACTTCAAGAAAATAAATTCACACCAATGCAAGTTGTTAATAATAGGGTGGTATATGAGTATCCTGTATTTTATGCATGATTGTTTTATAAACCCACAACTTCTCTTTAAAAAAAAATCCCTATTGGTATTTTTTATAGCAGCCCGGAAAACTGAAACACATGTCCTGAATAGCCTTTAAAAAAACAAACAAACAAACAAACAAAAAAAACCTCTAGAACACTTATAATCCATGATGAAGAACTAATAAAATAATACAGAACCAAAATATACAAAATTAAAAAGTGCAAGAAATACATAGGAAAATAATAGTAATAAAGCTTTCAATACACACTCCTAAGTCTGTGGAACTCAAGTAGAGAAAAAAATTAATAATATAGATTAGCAACATAATGTAATTAAAAGGTAAATTAACTAGAATAACCTGTAAATATGAAGGGGCTTGGGTCCTTGCCTGGCACAGCAAGAATGACTCATCACACCAATTTGGTGGTGAAGGAAAGTGAATTAATAGCCAGTGGAGACAGGGACCTCTTGGTCTTGAACAAACCTGCCTGCCTGAAGGGTTGTGAAAGCTAGGCTTATATATATCATTGGGATCAAAGAAAATTTGGGAGGAACAGAAAGAAAAACAGGGAGATGATGTTAATGGATTCTTCAGGTAATGAGAAAAGTTAGGGAGTACCATCAAAAGTTCTATTTGGGCCAACAAAATTGCTTAGATGAGCCTAAAATGGAAACACTTGGTCTGGAGACTATTTGGGCATTTGGTCAGGGGAAGATTTGGTCAAGGTTTGAAAAGTCTGTTTATTGTTCAGTTTGATCAACCCTCCCTTTGTCATAAAGATTGGCATGACTGGGAAAACAAGATTTAACTCAGTCTTATCAGCATAGCCAGCAACTTAAAAACTTAATTGCAAGGGATTTTACAAAGAATAACAAAGTTTAAATGCTGTGTTTCCCTTATGAAGGATGGGAACTGGAACCTAGTAGCAGGAATAACAAAGAATAATACAGTGTTTCCACTGTTTTTTCAAACAGAGGATATATGTCCTTTCACATATGACCTTGGAACAAAGGCTGATTATTTATGGGGCCACAAAAAAAAACTTAATGAAACCCAATAAGGAAATATTATATAGTTGAATTATCTGATGACAATGTAATAAGATTAGTGCATAATATAAAAAGGTAAAAACCAAAATATTCCAATCACCCTGAAATTTTAAATCTTTCTGTTATAAAGCTCTTCAAATAGGAAATTAAAATCAAATATTATTATTGACAACAATAATAATGTAAATCCTACATAATGTTAAATGGTAAAACCACTTTGGAAAATAGTTTGGCAGTTTCTTAAAAAGTTAAAAATACACATACCATGCATCCTAGTTATTCCACTCCTACATATTTACCCAAAAGAAGAGAAAACATATGTTCACACAAAGACTTGTACACACATGCTCAAAGTAACTTTATTTGTAATAGCTCCCAAAGAGAAACAACCCAAATGTCCATCAACAGGTGAATATATAAACAAATTGTGGTAGATCCATGGAATGAAATACTTCAGGAATAAAAAGGATTGAACTATTGAAACATGCAACAGCATGATGAATCTCAAAATAATTAGGCAGAGCGAAATACATCAAGCAAAAAAGCACATATTCTCTTATCCCATTTATGTGAAACTTTAGAAAATGCAAACTCATCTATAATGACAGAAAGTAGATCAGTGGTTGCCTTGGGATAGGACAGGGTGGGAGGGAGGGAGGGATTATTGGGGCAGGAGGAAATAGGGGTGTGTGTGTGAAAACTACATTTATTACTTTGATGATTATACTGGTGTGTACGTAGAATACATATGTCAAAACCAAACAGATTTTATCTTTGAATGTTTCCAATTTTTTGTACTTTAATTGTACATCAAAAAAGTTAGGAGAAATAAAGGGATGAAAATGTATGTGCTTATATATGCACAAAACATTTTTGGAAGGATACCTAAGAAACTGTTAACATTATTTTTCCCAAAAAGGGAGAATGGAAAGCTAGATGAATGCATATATACTTTTGCTCATTTTGAATTTTGAACGATGAGAATCAATCATCTGTTTTAAAATAAATACATAAAATTAACACTTTAAAATGGGAAAATATTTTAACAATCAGTATGTTCACCATTTTCTACAATGTATGAGAAAACTCCTTTCTCCAAGCCCTTACGAACATTTGTGCTTTCAATATTTTTCAGTATTTTTTTTATTTTTGCCAATTTGATGAGAGAAAACTAGCACCTCATTTAATTTGCGTTTTCCAGATTACTATTGAGATTGACCTGTTTACACACCTTTATTATTCATAGTATTTTATCTCCTGAGAATTGCTTATTCATATCTTTCATCCATTTTAAAACTGAGTTTTTTGTTCTGCTTCACTAATTTCCTTCAAACCCTGTGACTGAGGTTTAAAAACATAACAGAATCTTACACACAAAAACTACTTCAGATCAATCAATTTCATTTAATATTGTTCCAGTTTGCTAAAGCTGCTGGAATATAAAACACCAGAAATGGATTGACTTTTATAGAGGGGGTTTATTTGGTTACAAATTTACAGTTCTAAGGCCATAAAAGTGTCTAAGCTAAGGCATCAACAAGAAGATACCTTCACTGAGGAAAAGCTTTCCATCACTGGTGTCTGGAATACCTCTGTCAGCTGGGAAGACATATGGCTAATGTCCACTGGTTCTTTGCTCCTGGGTTGTGTTGCGTTCTCCAAAATGTCTCTGAGCTTTTCTTTTAGCTTCTCTCTCTCAGCTCCTGTGTGTCCTTGCTTGTTTCTCCCAGGGCCTTTCTCTCTAAGTATCTCTGGGTGCTCACTTAGCTTCTCCGGGCAAACTCTGGGCTTCATTTCTTAGCTTAGCATCTCCAAATGTCTTTCAGTCTTCATCTTCTAGCATCTGGATCTGAGTCAGCTCTTAGCTCTCTCTCCCTCCCTGAGCCTTCTTAAGGACTCCAGTAAACTAATTAAGACCCACCTTGAATGGGTGGGGTCACATCTTCATGGAAACAACCTAATCAAAAGATCTCACCCACAATAAGTCTGCACCCACATGATTGGATTTAAAAGAACATGGCTTTTGTGGGGTACATAATAGATTCAAACCAGCACAAATATCAATGTTAATAAACTATTAATAAATGGAATTTAGTAGCATATAAAAAAATGATACATAATGGTTCAGTGTGTTTTCCAGGAATGCAAGTGTGCTGGTTTGGTTATATTATGTCCCCCAGAGAAATCCATGCTCTTTAATGCAATGTTGTGAGGGCAGACATATTAGTCTTGATTATGTTGTAACCTTTTGATTGAGTGTTTCCATGGAGATATGACTCATTCAGCTGTAGGTGATAACTCTGACTGAATTATTTCCATGGAGGTGTGGCCTCGCCCATTCAGCATGGGTGTTGATTAGTTTACTGGAGTCCTTTAAAAAGAACCACACAGGCCCAGACACTTGCTGATGCTGACACCTGGAGATGCTTGGAGATGCAGACAGAAGAATGTTTGGAGACATTAAGCTAAGAGATGAAGCCCAGAATTTGCTCCAGGATATACTAAGACAGGACCTCCAAGCAGTTAGCGAGCAATGTCCTGGGAGAAAGAACCAAGAATGCACAGACTGAGAGAGGAGCTGAAACACAACTTGTGATCAGCAGGTGTCAGCCAGGTGCCTTCCCAGCTGACAGAGGTTTCCCAGATGCCATCAGCCATCCTTCAGGGAAGGTATCTTCTTGTTGATGCCTTAATTTGGACATTTTCATGGCCTTCGGACTGTAAATTTGTAACCTAATAAACCCCCTTTATAATAGCTAATCCATATCTGGTATTTTGCATAATGGCAGCATTAGCAAACCAGAACAGCAAGTTTGTTGGTTAGGTTCATGTGTCAACTTGGCCAGGTAATAGTGCCCAGCTGTCTGGTCAAGCAAACACAATTGCTGTGAGGATGTTTGTGGCTGATTAATAAACCAACAGGCTGGTTTATTAAATCATCAGTCAATTGACTGCAGCTGTGACTGATGACTCACCAAAGGGCCTGTCTTCCACCATGAGAGAATGCAATTGGCTGGATTTAATCCAATTAATCAGTTGAAGATTTATAAGCGAGACAGTTAGAGGACCTTCACTTCTTCTTCAGCTGCCCAGTGAAGCGTTCCTGAGGAGTTCATCGAAGTTGCTGGTTCGTTTCCTGAGGAGTTCATGGGACATCTTCCTTGGAGTTGACAGTTTGCTGACTGCTCTACAGAATTTGGACTCGTGCATACCCACAGTTGTGTGAGTCACTTTTACAAATTTTATAGCCAGAGACACCTCTCATTGATTCTGTTTCCCTAGAGAACCCTAACTAATACAGCAAGTGTGGCAAATTAGTGTAATTTGCCGTATAAGTCAAAGAATATAAATTAAATAATTACCTCCGAAGGTTTTTAAAAGACATTGGATAAAATTCAATCTCCACTCTCAATTAAACACACACACTGACATATGCACTCCTTTTTTTTTCATGGAAGAACATTCTTGTATTTGTACAATTAACCACAGTCATTGTCCACAACAGGGTTCAATGTGTTATAAGGTCCCATGTTTTTCTTCTAATTTTCCTTCTAGCAATGAATACCACCCAAAACATCCCCTTTCAACTACACGCATGCACAGAATTCAGCACTGTTAATTACACTCAAAATAATGTGCTATCATCACAACTATCCACTTCTAAACATTTATAATTAATTAGCAATTCTGTACAAATTAAACTTTGGTTCCCCATTCTCTTCCCCCATTCTATCTCCTGGTTACCTATATTCTAGATTCTAACTCTATGAGTTTACTTATGGTAATCTGTTCATATCAGTAAGGTCATACAACATTTGTCCCTTTGTGTCTGTTTTATTTTGCTCAACCTAATATACTCAAGTTTCACCCATGTTGTTGCATGCATCAAGACTTCATTCCTTCTCACTGCTGAATAATTTTCCATCATTGTATATACCACATTTTTTTTATCCATTCACTGGTTGATGGGCACATAGGTTGCTTCCATTTTTGGCAATTGTGAATAATGCTGCTATGAACATTGGTGTGCAAATGTCTATTAGAGTTCCCTTTTTCAGTACTTCTGTGAATATACGTATTAGTGGAATTGCCAGATCATATGGAAATTCTATATTTAGCTTCCTGAGGAATTGCTGAACTGACTTCCACAGAAGCTACAACATTTTACATTGATGCCAGCAGGGAATGAGTGTTCCTATTTCTCCACATCCTTTCTAACCTGTAGATTTCTGTCTTTTTTTTTAACAGTGGCCATTCTAGTCGGTGTGAGATGATATCTCATTGTGGTTTTGATTTGCATTTCCCTAACAGCTAAAGATGTTGAGCAACTCTTCATGTGATTTTTGGCCATTTGTATTTCCTCTTAGGAAAAATATCTATTCAAGTTCTTTTGTTCAATTTTTAATTGGGTTGTTTGTCCTTTTACTTTTGGGTTATAGGATACGTTTATGTATTCTGGATATTAAACCCTTATTGGGTATGTGGTTTCTATATATTTTCTCCCATTGAGTAGGTTGCCTTTTCACTTTCTTGACAAAAGTCTTTTGAAGCACAAAAGTTTTTAAATCTGAGGAGGACCCATTTATCAATTTATTCTTTCATTGCTTGTTTTCTTCTAGGAGTTTTATGATCTTGGTTGTTTTATTTAGGTCTTTGATCCATTTTGAGTTAATTTTTTTTCTTGATTTCCTCCTCAGATTGCTCCTTACCAGCATACAGAAACACTACTGATTTTTTGTGTGTTGATCTTAGATATTACCACTTTGCTGAACTCATTTATTAGCTCTAGTAGCTTAGTTGTAGATTCTGAAGGACTTTCTAGATATACAATCATGTCATCTGCAAGTAGTAAAAGTTTTACTTCTTCCTTTCTGATTTGGATACCTTTTATTTCTTTTTCTTGCCTAATTGCTTGTCCCAGTTTGAATGTATTATGTCCCCCAAAATGACGTTATCTTTGATGAAGTCTTGTGTGGGCAGAATTATTAGTGTTGATTATGTTGTAATTCTTTGATTGAGTGTTTCCGTGAAGATGCAACCCTCCCAACTGTAGGTAATAACTCTGATTGTATAATTTCCATGGAGATGTGGCCCTGCCCACTTGGCATGGGTCTTGATTAGTTTACTATAGCACTATATAAGCTCAGGCAGAAGGAGCAAGCTTGCTACAGCCAAGAGGGACACTTTGAAGAACGCACAGGAGCTGAGAGAGGAGCTGCAGCTTAGAGACATTTTGGAGATGGTCTTTGAAAGCAGACTTTTGCTCCTGAGAATCTAGACAGGACAAATGCCCCAAGAGCAACTAAGAGTGACGTTTTTGAGGAACTGAAGCCTAGAGAGGAACGTCCTGGGAGAAAGCCATTTTGAAACCAGAAGTCCAGAGCAGACACCAGTCATGTGCCTTTCCAGCTAACAGAGGTTTTCCAGATGCCGTTTGCCATTCTTTCAGTGAAGGTACCTGACTGTTGATGACTTACCTTGGATACTTTATGGCCTTAAGACTGTAACTTTGTAACTAAATAAACCCCTTTATAAAAGCTGATCCATTTCTGGTGTTTTGCAAAAAGGCAGTATTAGCAAACTGGAACATTGCTCTAGATAGAACTTCTAGCACAATGTTGAATACCAGTGATGACAGTGGGCATACGTATCTTTTTCCTAATCTTAGAGGTAAAGCTTTCAGTCTCTCACCAGCTGTCAATTTTTCACATATATCTTTTGTCATGTTGAGGAAGTTTCCTTCTATTCCTATCTTTCAAGTGTTTTATTAAGAAAAGTGCTGGATTTTGTCAAGTGCCTTTTCTGCATGAATTGATATGATCATGTGGTTTTTCCCCTTTGATTTGTTAATGTGGTGTATTACACTCATTGATTTTCTTATGTTGAACAACTTTTGCATATCTTGGATAAATCCCACTTGATTATTGTGTATAATCCTTTTAATGTGTTGTTGGATATAACGTGTAGGTATTTTGTTGAGGATTTTTGCATCTATATTTATCAGGGAAATTGATCTGTAATTTTCTTTTCTTGTAGCATTTTTATCAGGCTTTGATAGTAGTGTGATGTTGGCTTAATAGAATGAATTAGGTAGTGTTTCCTCCTCTTCAATATTTTGGAAGACTTTGAGCAAGACTGGTATGAATTCTTCTTGGAATGATTGGTAAAATTCCTGTGAAGTCATCTGCTGTCCTGGGCTTTCTTTTTTGGTAGGCTTATTTTTTTTAATTCAATTTTATTGAGATATATTCACATACCATACAATCATCCAAAGTATACAATCAGTTGTTCACAGTACCATCATATAGTTGTGCATTCATTACCCCAAACTATTTTTTGAACATTTTCCTTGTACCAGAAAAAGACAAAATATGAATAAAAAATAAAACTAAAAAATAACTCCCAAATCACACACCACCCTATTTTTCATTTGGGTTTTTGTCCCCATTTTTCTACTAATCCATCCATACACTGGATAAAGGGAGTGTGATCCTCCACAAGACTTTCACAATCACACTGTAACCCCTTGTAAGCTATATTGCTTTACAATCGTCTTGAAGAGTCAAGGCTACTGAGTTGCAGTTTGATAGTTTCAGGTATTTACTTCTAGCTATTCCAAGGCATTAAAACTTAAAAAGGGTTGTCTATATAGTACATAAGAATGCCCAGCAGAGTGACCTCTCAGCTCCATTTGGAATCTTTCAGCCACTGAAACTTTATTTCATTTCATTTCACATCCCCTTTTTGGTCAAGAAGATATTTTTCATCCCATGATGTTGGGTCCAGATTCATCCCCAGGAGTCATATCCCACATTGCAAGGGAGATTTACACCCCTAGGAGTCATAGGGGAGGGCAGTGAGTTCACCTGTCAAGTTGGCTTAGCTACAGAGAACGGGCCACATCCAAGCAACAAAGAGGTACTCAGGGGGAGACTCTTAAGCACAATTATAAGCAGGTTTAGCCTCTCCTTTGCAGTAATGAGCTTCATAAGGGCAAGTCCCATGATAGAGGGCTCAGCACTTCAAACCACCAGTCCTCAATGTTTGTGAGAACATCAACAACAATTCAGGTGAGGAAGCCCAACACCTTTGCATTTTCCCCCAGCTCCTCAGGGGGGCCTGCATATATACTTTTATGCTCTGTCCAAGTTACTTTGTGATGTATCATTCTTTCACCCTAACCTATGCAAACCTACCGGGTCTCACTTCCTGTTAAAAGTTCCATGTAATTATGGTATTTGAAAAAACTCTGAGTTAAATTTGTTTAGGAAATATAGATCTTGTACCTACTAAACATCTCTTCCCTTGTTCTCACATGGAATTTGAGGTTTTAAAATGCAGTCAGTATTGTCCTTTACCCTTTGGCCTGATTTTCCCTAGTCCTAACCACATCTTCTTCATTTGCATCTCTAGTTGAAGTCTGGACTCTTTTCAGCTTTTTAGCAGTTGCTATATGTGCTAATACCGACATTCATGTCTGCTGAGTTCTAGCCCTGAGTTTCAGGTGTCCCAGATACTCAAATTTCCAGGGATCTATCAGGTTATACACAAAGGGATCAGCATCTCAGAATCTGGAGACAGCCGTTACAATTCAGGAATAGATGTGACTGCTGTAAGAGCTTGCAATCTAGGGACCATTACAATAAGTGTTCCCCTGATAAGTTGTGCTCTAAGATTCAATTCTGAGTTTACACATTGTAGTTAGTCCATATTGGTGAGGTATTATAGTGTTTTCCTTTGTTTCTGGTGTAGTTCACTTAGAATGCTGTCTACAGCTTCCTTTCACATCTTTGTGTGTCTCACAGCTTCACTCCTTCTCCCAGTTCCACAGTATGCACACACAATGGTTCACCATTCTGTTCCTCAATCAATGTACCCTTAGGCCACCTCCACCCATTGCAAATCATGTATACTCTCTCCATAAACACTGGTGTGCAAATGTCCATTCATGTCCCTGCTGTCAGATCCTCCAAGTAAATGCTCCCCAATGAGGTTGCAGGACCTTATGGCCCCCACATACTTAGCTTCAGGTGGAATCACCCCACTGTCCTCCAGAAAGGCTACACCATTCTGCCTCCTCAACAACAGTAAACACATACATCCCTCTCTCCATGTTTTCTCCAGCACTTTTATCCCTGTTTATATTTTTCCATACAATTTTATAGAGCTATATTCACATACCATACAATTATCCACAATGTACAATCAGTTGTTCATGGTATCATCATACAGTTGTGCATTTATCACCACAGTCAGCACTTGAACATATTGATTACTATGAAAAAAAAAGTTTTCTAATGAATAATAAAAAAGATAATAAAAAGAAAAATAAAATATCATACAATACAATATAATAGTAGTGTCAGGAAACAACACCACTACCAAGAATCTCATATTCCTCCCTTATATCCCTCTCCCAAACACATTAAGCTTTGATATATTGCCTTTGTTACATTTAATGGAAGCATATTACAGTGTTACTGTTGACCATAGACTACAGTTTGCTATACTTTTTTCCCCAATGCCATCTGCAGGTTTCTGTATTTATGTCCCCCAGAAAAAGCCATATTCTTTAATCCATTCTTGGGGGGGTAGACATATTAGTGTGGATGGAGATGTGACCCACCCCACACCTGTAGGTGATAACTCTGAATAATTTCCATGGAGGCATGGCCCCACCTATTCACTGTGGGCCTTGTTTAGTTTACTGGAGCTCCATATAAGCTGAGACAGAAGGAGCTCATAGCTAGCTGGAGCGGAGACAAACATTTTGAAGATGGCCATTGGAAGTTCATGCAGACATTTTGGAGAACACCTTCTGAAACACAACCTAGGAGCAAGCAGACACCAGCCACGTGACTTCCCAGCTAACAGAGGTTTTCCAGATGCCAATGGCCTTTCTCCAGTGAAGGTACCCTTTGTTGATGGACACTTTATGGCCTTAAGACTGTAACTGTGTAACAAAATAAACCCCCATTTATAAAAGCCAATCCAGGAGAACCTATGATGGCGGCTAGGTGAGACAAAGCAAGGAGACACCTCCGTGAAAAACAATGAATAAAAACCAGAAAGTGACCCAGAACGTCACCTCCAAAGTAGCTAGGAGGTCTCCTAAAGCCACAGGGAACGTCCATCTGGCGAAAATAGAAGTCTGCATTCTGAAACGAGTGAGTGAATCTGATTAGTCCCTCGG
>PVKY010004143.1:0-19879 GCA_004027775.1 Bradypus variegatus
TGACCCGGAGCCCTCTCCCTTTCTCCAGTTAGTGCCTCCTTTTTGTCCATAACCCAGACCCTCTCTACCCCCTCATGGCCCCATGGGCTCCAGTCTCCCTCTTTGTCCTGTGGTGGCATGCAGCTCTCACTCAGCCTTCCCCTCCCTGCAGCTGTCTGACCTCCTCTGCCTGCCTCATGCTTCGAGCCCTGGGGTAGCTGGAGGGTTGGAGGGGTCAGTGGGGAGGGGGTTCCGAAGACCCGACTTGGTCTGGGGCCCCACCCTCGACGTGGGTTCCAGCTGACCTGCCTAAAACTTTTAGTAAGCCAAGGGTTCCCGCTTGTGGGCTGACCTTCTCGAGCTACCCCAATGCCCTCTGAGACCTTCCGTGATCTGACCTGTGCCAGGTGTCCCCCTCCACCCCCACCCCCACGTCCCTTCCCAGGACTGTGGGCACCCACCCTCCGCCTGGAATTCTCTCCCCGTCCCACATGGCCGGCCGCTCTCAACCTCTCTGGCCAAGCTCTGTGGTCCTGGCTGCTGGGGCTGTGCCCTGCGCCCCCCGCCACGCCCTTCAGCCACTGCACTGAGCCCCTGACAGTTGCTCAGGGGTGCCCGTAGCTCCCGGTTCTCCGTGGAGTGCATGTGGAGCCGCCGTTCAAGCTCCTCCACAGAGCCCCAGGGTCCCCAGCAAACCGGAGGTGGGCAGCGCCGGGCTGCGAAACAGCCTGCTGGAAGACCGGGCCCCATCCTTGGAAGGGGCCGGTCCATGGGGCCCAATTAGGGGACGTGGCGGGGCCGCCTGGGCTGAGCGGTCCTCCTGCCCGGCCCGGCCCGCTCGAAGGCGCCCTCGACGCGGGGCTGCGCGGGGCTGCGTCGGGGGGTTCGCGGGGGTCTGCGCGGGCAGGGCCGAGCGGCCGCGAACGGTGGGTGTTGGCGCGGGGGCCCCAGGCTGCTCCTGCCGCGCCGCCCCCCACCCCGCCAGGCCCTGAGACCCGGGACCCCGGTGCGTCCCCGCGCGCCATGCCGACCCCCGCGCTGCTCTGCGCGCTCTGCTGTGGCCTCCTGGGCGCGGCCGGCCGCGCTGGCTACTTCGGGACTGCTGCAGCTGGAGGGGCAGGTAGGACCCCGCGAGGAAGCCCGCGGAGGGACCCGGGGGTGGTGTCCCCGCCCGCGGGATGGGGTCTCCCCTGGGAGGCAGGGAAGCGGAGCCCCAGTTTCCTCCTTGCCCAAAAGGGGCCTCTATTGGCGCCTGCGGGAGGCCGTGCGGAGACGCGGGCGCCCGCCTCAGTGCCGGTCCCATCCCCAGCGGCCTGAACTAGGAGCCCTGCAGCGTGGGGCAGCTGGCCCTGGCCTGCGCAGAGGGCGCCAGCGAGTGGCTGTATCGGGGCGCTGCGCCTGACCCTGGACGCCCCGGACCTCGGCCCCCAGCCCGGGGTCGCCTGCCTGCGGCTGGCGCGGCCCTTCGCGGGAGCCCAGGTCTTCGCGGAGCGCGCGGCCAGTCCCCTGGAGCTGCTGCGGGCCGGGAGTGCAGGCTCGGCTGCGGACCTCTGCGTGGGCTGGGGTGCCAGAGAGCGCCGGGCCCTCTTCCTGCAGGCTGCGCCGCACCGCGACATCAGCCGCCGCGTGGCCTCCTTCCGCTTCGAGCTGCGAGAGGTTGGACCGCTGGAGCTGCCTTCGCAGGCCCATGGCCTTGGCGTGGACAGTGAGTGGCCCTCTGGGTGCTGCCGGCCCCGGGGGAAAGGACCAAGAAGTCACTCCCTGCCCAGGCTTGGTGGGGACGTGCCTGGCATTGCCCTGTTGCACAGATGGGGAAACTGAGGCCCCAAGGGGCTCTGCAGTGGCAGTTAGGGCTGGGATAGACCTGAGAGAGACAGGGCCTAGTCCTGGAACACCTCCTGGCCTCATGATTCACCTTAGGGAGAGAGACGGAGGGGCAGAAAGCGGGGAGGGGGACCAGTCCTTGGTCCCTGAAGGCTGGAGTTGAGGGAAGGGGATCTGGGGCAGGGGGGTGGCAGAATCAGAGCCTCTGGCCGAAGCTGCCATGGGTTCCCTGGCCCCACAGTGGCCTCCTTTCCTCCCTCGGCACAACCAACAAAAATGCAGTGTGGGGCCGGGTGCCATGGAGATGCGCCTCACTCCTGTGGAGTGCCGGGCCCAGCTCTTTACTCTCTTGGAGCTTGGAGCCTGACCCCGCTGGGGATAGGGGCTGGGGACCCCAGAGCCCACCACAGCCCCATGCCACCCACCCCCAGCAGGCTGGTACTCCTTGGGCCCTGGGAGGCAGCTCCGGGAGGTCACAGGCAATTCTGGGACTCTGGGTGTGCGGGTGTAGGACGATCATGTAAGAGTGGGTCCCAGGCCCACAGAGCATGGATGTGTCTGCGAGCGTCCACCCGAGCTGCAGCTCTGGGCGCTTGGCCTGCTTCATTCCACCTCCTGCCAGGAGAGGTCCGGGGGTGAGGGGTATCTGGGAGGGGCCGGGCTGTGCTCACAGTGTCCCCCGCTTGCCAGGAGCCTGCAGGCCCTGCAGTAACGCCAAGCTCCTCCTGACCGTCTGCACCAGTGACTTCAGTGAGTCCCTGTGGTGGGGGGGTCCGAGGCCTGCCCTCCCCTCCACCGGCCAGCGTCTCCCACAGTGGTCTGCAGGGCCATCGAGGGGGTCGCCCATGACATCAGAATGGCGGCCGCCAGGGTCCTCCACCAGACGCTGCCGCTGTTCCAGGTGGGGGGCGGGGGGCCGGGTGCAGGCATCCATCTGCGTCCCACTGTGCCGCGGCGTCTGCCCGGGCCCCGGCGCCTTCGTCTTCATGGGCTGGAGCCGCTTCAGTGAGGCCTGGCTGGGCCGCGCCTACGCGGCTGCCTGTGCTGCCCGCCGCCACTCCTGCGAGGTGGCCCTGGACCGAGGGGCCCGGAAAGGAGCACCGGCTGGAGGCCCTGCCCTGGGGTGCTGGGAGGGGTGGGGCTGGGGAGGGTCCCCCAGGCGGCTGGGACCACCAATAAGAACTCTGACCCCACCGGCCAGCGTCCTGAGTCTGTGCCTGGGCCCAGCCTCGCCCACCTCGCCTCATCGGTCCCCACCACCCTGGGGCAGTGGGAGCGGACATGGGGATGGGGCAGGGGAGGGCAGGGGCCGGGCTACGGCCCACTGGCTGCAGCCCCCGGCCCTAGCGCCCCAGCCTGGGCCCTCCCCCGTGGCTCACAGCATGTCCAAGGGGCGTCCTAGAACGGGGAAGGCCAGCAGGCGGCCGCCACTGCCTGCTCTGAGCCCGGGCCCAGGGAGGGCTGCTGAATTTGGCGGGGGGCCAGCCTCTGCCCGCCTTCCTGCCATGGTGCGTGGGGAGCCCGGTGAGGCACACTTGGTTGGAAGAACAGGCCCCTCTGTCCCAGGCGCCTGCAGGGACATGCTGAGCATCCGGACAGACAGACGGACGCTGCGGGGTGTGGGTCTCGCCTCTGGGTCCAGCCGCGTCAGTTTCCAGTGGGAGGGGCACACAATGGGGTCTCTGAGGTTGTTTCCCACCACTCGCCCCATTGTTGCTGCCCCCACCTTCCTCCTCAGCTGAAAGCAAAAAAGGGCCAGCAGGAATTGGGGCTTACAAAGCCGGGCCCTGAAGCTGGGAGCCCTGGGGCAGGGGGCATGTGGGGTTTCCTGGGAAAGACAGAACCAGGATTCAAGTCCAGGGGAAGTGCAGCCTTCCATCCTGCCTGCCCTGGGAAAGGGTTGGACATAGGGGTGGGGTGGAGGCCCGAGGCTGGGAGGGGGACAGGGTGTGTCAGCCCCTCTTCCCGATCAGCTGGTATCCTGGGACCCTCCTGGGGCAGCCGCCTTAAAGCTGCATGTGTGGGTGGCACGCTCCTTTCCTCAGACATCTTCCTGTGGGGGCTCCTGAGAATGAGGAGCTCCCTTGACTGCAGCCTGCTGGGCTTCCTCCCTTCTCCCGCTCTTCTAAAGGGGCACGGGCACCCACCTCCACCATTCCCTCACTGGAAGCTGCTCTGGCCTCATGGCTGCTGACTGTCACACATGCCCCCACATGATGATCTCCGGCCTGGATTCTCCCTTGGATTCGCTTCCACCCCCACCCCGAAGGAGAAAGTGAGGGTGCTCTGCTCCTCTCTGCTTTGGGGAAGCAGCACCCCCACACTTGGCACCAGCTCCCCACAGCCAGCCCAGGCCCCTGGCCACAGGGCTGCTCAGTGGCTGCTGGGTCTGCCCGGCCTTCTGGTCCACCCAGAAGCGTGCCAGGCAGCTGCTCTCCTGCCCCAGGAACTGCCCGAGCCTCCACCCACACCCCTTCCAGAGAAGGAATGAGCTCCGACAGCAGCGCTTTTCTCCTACGATGTAGACAGATGGGGCTGTGGCTGGGCATGGTGCCCGAGGAGAGCCCAGAGGCCTGGGACCCTGGCTGGGCCGGGGGCATCATGCCTGCCCCCATAAGTGGCTGAGGCAGGAGGGACGAAGGGGGACAGCGAGGGAAGCTGTGCAGTGTGGGGGCCAGAACGCCCCAGCCATGAGCCGCCAGGTGCATGTGTGTGCACACATGTCAGGCGAGGCCGGCGGCCAGAAGCGGGGTGCCCAGTGTGAACGCAGGTGTGGGTGTGCACTAAAGAGTCTGAGTTGGTGGTTCCTTCACCAGCAGGCTTTTATTGGGCACCTTCTGGGTGCCGGGCACGGCTCTGGGCACTGGGAGTGACGCGAGGAAGAAAACCAACAAGAACGGGGTGCCTTCAAGCACACCCTGGCCAAGGGCCCAGCCACGGCCCCCACCCACCCACTGAGGCCTCCCGGGAGAAAGGGCTCTCCGTGTTGCGGGGCTCCGGGGCTTTCCTGCCGTCTGAGGCAGCCGCCCTGGGGGCAGGGGTGGGAGCAGGCAGGGGTCTTGGGCCTGTCCCGTCGTCCGGGAAGCAGCCCCTGTCCCCGGGCTCCTGACCAGGTGCTGGGTCAGGGCGTGTACACGGGCCCTGCCGATCACGGCCTCGGGGTGAGGGTTGCGCCTCCGCCGCACAGCCCGGGGCTGTCCCACTTGGCTCCCGCACCCCAGGCTTCGCCGGGAGTTCCTCCGCATGTCGGTCTTTTCTCACGTTCTCCGGAGAAGCAAGGGGGTCTCCTCAGCTCCGGGGCTCTGCTCCCACCGCCACGGCCGCCGCCCTCACACGCTCCGCCTTCCCGCGGGTTCACCGGTGCCCCGGCCTCCGGCTCGAGAGGCCGCTCCGGTCAAGCCTCCTCTCCTGCAGCCTCCACTTCCGCCACCCTCCCCCGGGGCCCAGCCCAGCCCCTGCGCCTCCGCGGGAGCCAGACTCTGGGTCGGGACCCACGGCCCTGGCGGCGCCGCCACCTCTGAGGCCGTCGAGAACAGAGCCTTCCTGTCTCCCTGCCCGGGATCCGACGCCGAGTAACGGGCCACGGCGGGAACCGCCGAGCGAGCCGGCTGCCGCGGCCTCGATCGAGGGTCGCCGCTCCCCCGGACTGCGCACGACCCGGAACTCGCAGGAGGGCCGGGGCCCGGACGGAGCGGAACGCGCGACGGACCAGCCACCAGGCCTCGGCCGGCCACTTCCGGCGTCGCGGCCGCGGGCTCCGCCCCGCACTTCCGGCGTCTCTGCAGCGGGCTCCCGGAACGCGGGCGGAGGCGGGGTAGGGGCGGGCCATGGAGCAGGACGACCCGGCCGAGGCGCTGACGGAGCTGCGCGAGCGGCGTCTGGGCGCGCTGGAGCTGCTACAGGCGGCAGCGGGCTCCGGCCTGGCCGCCTACGCCGTGTGGGCGCTCCTGCTGCAGCCGGGCTTCCGCCGCGTGCCGCTTCGGCTGCAGGTGCAACGGGGGCGGTGTCAGCGGTGGGCGGAGCCAGAGAGGGGCGTGGCTACATAAGGGGCGGGGCCAGCGGGAGACGAGCTACGCGCGGGGGCTGGAAGGTGGGGGTGGGCGTGGCTACGGGTCATGTGGGGGCGGGGCCTGGGAACGAGGGGCGGGCACTGGCAGTTTCGGGTCCACGCGGGGCTCTAGGCGGGTCGGGGCCGCCGCTAAGGGTGCCCCGAGGCAGCCTCCTGGCAGGTGACTCAGGGATGCGCCGGGCCAGGGAGGAGCGCATGCGACCCTGGGCTCCGCCCTCCCAGCCCGCCCCGCTCCCTGCGCAGGTGCCCTACGTCGGCGCGAGCGCGCGGCAGGTGGAGAATGTGCTGTCGCTGCTGCGAGGCCGCCCCGGCAAGACCGTGGACCTGGGCTCCGGCGACGGCAGGATTGTAAGGACTGTCGGAGCGGCCCCCCTTTCCCCGCCGCGCCCTCCCGCTAGGCGCCCTTTACCCGCACCCTGGTCCCAACGCGCCTCTTGCCGCCCAAAGGTGCTGGCGGCACACAGGTGCGGCCTCCGCCCGGTCGTGGGCTACGAGCTGAACCCGTGGCTGCTGGGGCTGGCGCGGCTGCACGCCTGGAGGGCGGGCTGTGCCCGGAGCGTTTGCTACCATCGGGAAGACCTCTGGAAGGTAACCTGGGGGGTCATCCTGTACCCGCTCAGGCCCCACACCTGATCCCCCAGCTTCTCGTCCTGGCACACTGTGACCCCATGCCCATGCCTCTCCCCTGGCTGGGGCCCCATTTCCTGTTGGGCAACCCCTCTTCCCACAGGTGAGCCTAAGGGACTGCCACAACGTGTCCGTGTTCCTGGCCCCCAGCGTGGTAGGTCTGGAGTTTGCTCCTGGGGGTGCCCCAGTCCTGGGCTGGTGGGCCACTGTGCTCTGCCCAGCCACAGCCACCCTGCTCTTCCCCCCCAGCTCCCGCTGCTGGAGGCCAAGCTGCAGGCCGAGCTGCCCGAGGGGGCCCGAGTGGTCTCTGGGCGCTTCCCCCTCCCCACCTGGGAGCCCGTGGCCGTGGTGGGGGAGGGGCTGGACTGCGTCTGGGCCTATGACATCCACCGTGGCGGGCAGCCGTCCAAGGCCACCCCGATCCCCGGGACCCCTGCATCTCAGGCCAACTGACTGCTTGGACACAGTAAAGACTTTAGGCTCTGCTCAGATTCTTGTTTGGCAAAAGTGTTGAGGGGCTCACCCGGGAAAGGGTGGGCTGCAGGAAGGTCTCCGCTCCATACTCCTGGGGCAACTGGCTAGCGGCTGTGGGTCCTCGGGTGCCGGGACATGGCCAGAGGCATAGTCCCCACTTTGTAGGGCACCCCTGCCCCCAGCAGCGCCCTCAGCCTCAGGATCTCCTGCTTGTACCTGTCGGAGGGGCCAGGCCTCGGTCATTGCCTGGAGGGGATGGTGGCATCGACCCTCCACACAGGCCGTGGCCATGAGCTGCCCACCTGCCCGACCCCACCTGTGGAGGTGCTGGTCCACGTACTCCTGCAGCTCGGAGAGCTGCTCCTCGGCCACCGTGGCCCGGACCAGCAGCCGGGCCCGCTCCCGTTCCAGCTCTGCCTGATGTGTTTGGGGGACACGGGGTGTGAGCCCGGGCAGCAGGGGACAGGGCCCAGCCAGCCCTTGGCCACTACCTGGGTGCCG
Organism: Bradypus variegatus; assembly: GCA_004027775.1. Classification (NCBI taxonomy): domain Eukaryota; kingdom Metazoa; phylum Chordata; class Mammalia; order Pilosa; family Bradypodidae; genus Bradypus; species Bradypus variegatus. Next base: position 7,475 of record PVKY010004143.1, read on the forward strand.
CGGGAGAAGTCCTGGAGCTCCTGGCGGATCTGGGCCCAGGCTGCAGCATCCCGGCCCCTGTGGGGGGGAGGGGAGGTGGGCGCAAGGGCCAAGGCATCCAGCTCAAGATTGAGGCTCCCTGAACCCCAAGGTATTGCATCCCGGGAGTGAGTTTGGGACAGAGTAGCCCACCCTGGCACTGTGGGGTGACCTGCCTCGGAGTATGCTGTCTGCTGGGGAGGGCTGACCCCCAAGGCAGCTCGGACAGGGACCCCCCACTATGGAGGGTGTTGCCGGTGAGAGCCCCTGCCCATGGCAACTGGAGGCCCAGAGGCACGGGCAGGCTGGGGTCACCAGGCAGCCAGCTCCCACCCTGCCCTGGGCTTGTGCCTCCACCAGCACCTCTTCCCCCGTCACACCCCCCCACTGTCTTCATCCCTGGTCCTCGGCTCCCCTTCTCGGGCTCCCCCGACCCCACATTATTCAGATACCAGCTCCTCTCCTTGGCAGGATCTTTCTCAGCCACCAGGCAGAGCACGGAGCCATGGTTATAACGGCTCCACACAGACAGGGAGCCTGCGGGGCGGCAGTGGCCCTGCTCCCTGATGTGACCAGGGCCTGGCCCTGGGGGAGTCGGAGGATGAACAAATGGCACAGAACATCTGCGCTGCTCCTGCCCTTCCCTGCCCCAGCCGCCCCATGCCCCTCGGGCACTCACCGTGGCTCTGGCATCTCCCCCTGGTGGGCTTCGGTGGGAAAGAGCAGCGTCCTGAGTCCCCTGGACTTTCCTCGCTGCAGGGGTCCCTGCTCGGCTGGGCAGAGGAGGCTGCTCAGACAGCCCAGGGTTGGGGCTTTGCGGAACCTGGGGTGAGGCCCCCAGCTGAGTTCCAGGGCTCTGCATCCCAAGGCTGGAGCAGGGGCAGCAGAGCAGGCTCACCTGGGCCTGGAGCTTCGCCTGCAGCCTTGGCTTGTCCTCCCACGGGTGGCTGAGCTTCATGGCCAGGGGCGCTGACAGCAGCTTGGGGTCTGAGAGGGCTGTGTCAGAGACGGCCTTGGGGTGCCGGGGTCTACCACTGCCGGTGGCTTCTGCACACTCGGCTGCACTTGGGCCCACGGCTCCACCCCCCAGCCCAGGGGCCCAGGTCAGGGTGGGGCCCACCTGTGGGTGACCAGCAGCTCCTCGTGCCTGCGGCTCAGGTCTGCCAGGCGCTGGCGGTAGGCACGGGCGGCGCGTGCCAGCTGATGCTCGCGGCTGCGGTGTGCCGCCCGGATGTCTGCCAGCGTCGTTTCCAGGAATGTGCGCAGGGCTGCAGTATCCGGGGCCTGGCCCGCACCGCCAGCCCAGTCCTGGAGAACATGGGGCTGGGCAGGGGCCAGGGCTGGGGTTCCGAGGTCCCCCGCAACCCCCACACCACCAGCACTCACAGCCACGTCCTGGGCACAGCGCTGCAGCCGGACCGCGTACTCCTCGTTCAGCCTCTTGAGCTGCACCTGCAGCCGGCTGTTCTCGGCCTCGGCCTGGTGGAGCTGGCCCCGGCAGGCAGACAGGGCCTGGGGCAGGAGGGAGCGGCCTTGGACCTGGGTCCAACCGGGGTAGACTGTCCGGGTCTTGAGTGGGGGCGGGGGGCTGGGGCTCACCACGGCCTGGATGGCCACTCGCTGCCCGGCCATCCGGGCCTCCTCTCGGGCTCCCTGCAGCTGCCAGCCCAGGGCTGCCCTGCAGACACGAAGCGAGGCGTGGTGGGCCCAGGGAAAGGGCCCCTTCAGCCCTTGGGAGGAGCTGCCGCACCCCACAGCCCGCTCGCCGGCCGCTCCCGTCCCGCCTGTGGCAGCACCCACACTTGCGTCTCCAGTGCCTGCTGCTGCTCCAGCGTCTGCTCCAGGCCTCCCAGCAGGTGCTCCTGGCCTCGCACCAACTGCACGGTGCACAAGGGGTGATGGCACTGGGACCCCAAGGTCCCCTCCCTCATGCCCCCCCCAGCTGGTGGCCACACACCCACATTCCGCCTAAACTTCTGCTCCAACTCTGGAGGCCTGGGCTGCACCTGCAGTGGGAGGGGGGCTGAGGGTGGGCAGGCAGGGCCCAGCCCACCGTGCCCCCACTGTACCCCTGCTGGGGCTCCCAGCACCCAACTGGCCCCGCATGAGCGCACGGTGACCTGCAGCCTGGGGGCCTCGTGCCCATGGCCCTGGCCAGGACGCCCCTGCAGCTCCAGCTCCAGCACCCGGCTCTCCAGCCGCAGGACCTGCAGGGCAGCAGGGGTGAGCCGGTGCACACATGGGGACACGACAGCTCACATGTGCCGGGACAGGCTGTCTCCCACGGGTCACCCCCCGCCCCGTGTACGCAGTCACACAGGGCACCCACGCGGTGTGCTTCCTCAGGTGCACCCCGCCCCGTGCAACTCCTGCACTCCTTTCTGCACGTGGCACTCACACAGGTGCCCACCTCACTCCTGAGCATGAAGAGTTCGGCCTCGTGCTGCTCCCGCAGGCGGTGGGTGGCAATCTGCAGGTCGACCAGCTCCTTGGAGACCTGTGGGGGCCGGGTGAGCGGTGGCGCCTGTGGGACCCTGTACGTGCTCTCCCCCCTCCAGCACCCAGGCCCCACACCCACCTGCAGCCGCTGCTCCTCGCTCAGCACTAGATCCGAATGCAGCTCCGCTTCCAGGCTGGTGACCCACGTGGGGGCATCCCCTGGGACCCCTAGCAGCCAGTCCTTGGCCTGTTGCAGAAACTGGGGGATCCTCTCCCCTTGGTTGGTCAAGGCCTGGGCAGTGGGTCCCAACCCCATGGAGCCACCACAGCCATCCCCACCCACTCAGCCTGGCCAAGCTGGGGTGCCCCTCCCCTGACCAGGATCAGACCTGGGACATGGGGCTTGGACCCTCCCTGGCCTGGGTCAGAGGGGACAGGACGAACCCCTGAGCCCAGGGCTGGGGCAGCAGTGTCCTGGCAGACTCACGTTCCCATTGGCCTGAGGTGGGGGCCCTGGCCCGGGGCCTGTGGCCTCCCCGTGCTCCATGGGCTGGAGGGCCTTCGGCTGCTTCCAGCCTGGTGCCACTGGCCTCCTGGCTTGCCCTGGTGGCTGTTGGTGGTGACGGGTGTTGCCAAGGCCACCGTTGGTCCCAGGAGACTGCTGGCCCCACCCAGAGGGCAGAGCAGCTCAGCGAGGTGGGGGCGCGGGGCTCCCCGAGTCCGCTCTGGATGTGCATTTCCCGCCTGTGATGTGCAGACCAGGGCACCTTATGCTTACTGGGGGCACGATGCCAGGAGGGGCGCCTGGAGAGCCCCAGCCTGGGGAAGGGTGGGCAGTGGGCAGTGCTTGCATGCCCTCCTCCTGCCCTCCTATTGCCCGGGGCCTACCCCAGCGCGGAGGCTCACTGCTCACCGTGCCTCGGTGCTGTGGCTGAACGCTGGGACGGGCAGGTGACCAAACTGGACACAGATTCCCAACCCCACGGGCGCTGGGAGGGCTTCCCGGGGGAGGTGTCTGGCCCCGGGCACGCGCGCGCCTTCCATCACGCGCGCTCCCTGCGGCCACCGCTCGTCCCCTGCTGCACAGGCTCCGGGCCGGGCGGGGGCCATTGGCGGCGGGAGGCCGAGCGCCGCGCTCCGTCCCGGCCCCGTGACCGGCGGCCCAAGGCCTCGTTTCCGCCTGTTGGTGCGTCCTTCAGGCGTCCGCAGCCCCGGCCGCCGCAGCCCGAGGGGTGAGGGGGCGCGGCCGGGGAGGGGCTGTCCCGGTTGGGGGTCGCGAGGCCGCCCCTGGGCGGGGAGAAGGCGTGGTCTGGGCTGGGGCGGGGTCTGGGGCCGGACCCGAAGGCGGGGCCGGCGATCCCTCCGAGGTGAGCCGGCGTGGGCAGCGCGGCCGGCAGCGTGGCGGACCCCGCGAGGCGTCCGCGAAGCGCCCTTGCACCGAGTGGGATCCCTGGCCCCGCGCACAGCCTCGGCCTCGGATCTGGAGAGGGGGCTCGTGGCTGTGCGGGCCTCCTTGGGAGTGGCAGGAGGTGACCTCCGGTGGCCGCTGCGCCCGCACTCCGTCTCGGAGCGTCCCGCCCCCTGACCCTGGCTCCCGTCGTTATCCCGGTTCGGAACGCGCGTCCACCCCACGCCCAGGTCTCCAAGGGCCTGCCCTTGCTTGCCGGCCTGTGCTGGGCAGTCCCGGCCCTGCCCCCGCGACCATGAAGGTCAAGGTCATCCCCGTGCTGGAGGACAACTACATGTACTTGGTCATCGAGGACCACACGCGGGAGGCTGTCGCTGTGGACGCGGCTGTGCCCAAGAGGGTGAGGACCGCTGTGGACGGCAGGGGGCGAGGCCCGGACCGCCCTCACCTCTGCGCCCTGGCCTCTGGTCCTCTTTGGGCAGTTAGTGCCCTTTGGGTGTCTCGGGTCTGGCCTCCTCCCGGTCCTTACCCTCTGCCTAGCGTCCCGCACACACCACGCAGTCTCCGCGATCCCCACAGGCATTAGAAGGGCGGGCGCCCCCCATTCCCCGGCCGTCCACGGTCCCCAACCCTCGTCCTTTCCAGCTGCTGGAGATCGTGGCCCGGGAGGGGTGTCGCTGCCCACCCACCACCACTGGTGAGCTCGAGCTGGGTGGGCCGAGCGCCAGGGGCCGCCCCCCGCCCCGAGCCCGGCGCGACCCTGCTCCTGCCCGCCCACAGGGACCATGCGCGGGGCCACGTGGAGCTGGCGCGGCTGCGGCCCGGGCTGGCCGTGCTGGGCGCCGACGAGCGCATCTGCGGGCTGACTCGCAGGCTGGCGCACGTCGAGGAGCTGCGGGTGAGCGCGCGCGGGGGCCAGGGGGCCGGGGGCCCGGGGCCCCCCTCAAGGCCCGCCTCCCCTCCGCGCAGTTCGGGGCCATCCACGTGCGCTGCCTCCTGACGCCGGGCCACACGAGCTACTTCCTATGGGAGAACGAGTGCCCAGAACTGCCCGCTGTGTTCTCGGGTACCGGCGGTACCGGCCACGGGAGCCCGCCCGCCCCGCCGCGCCCCTCTGCGCCCCTCCCTCCGACCCCGCCCCCTCTCCCCCAGGGGACGCGCTGTCGGTGGGCGGCTGCGGCCCGCGCCTGGAGGGGACGGGTCAGCAGATGTACCAAAGCCTGGCCGAGACACTGGGCACCCTCCCCATGGAGACGGTGAGCTGGCCGGGGTTCCCAGGGGTCCACCTCTGCCCCGCCCGGGGCCCTCACCCACCCCCCTTCCTCGGTCACCTGGCGCCAGGGATGCACTGGGAATGGGGAGGCTGGGGTGGGGGCAAGAGGCTGCTGGGCCCCCGGGCGAGCCTGGCCAGCCCACGGAGCCCCTGCTCCTCAGAAGGTGTTCTGCAGCCACGAGCACACGCTGGACAACCTGGAGTTTGCGCAGGAAGTGGAGCCCCACAATGACCACGTGAGAGCCAAGCTGCGGTGGGCCAAGGTGCGTGCCCCCCACACCGGAGGGTGCTCAGGAGGAGGGGCACCCCCGGGGGCAGCCAGCGGTGACCCTGGGTGACCAGCCTGCAGTCACTGCAGAAGCGGGACGAGGACGACATGCCCATGGTGCCATCCACCCTGGGCGAGGAGCTCCTCTACTACCCCTTCCTGCGGGTGGCGTGAGCACCGGCCCATGAGCCTCGGCGAGCACTCCCCCGGGGCTCCCCGCCGTGCCGCCGTCCTCAGGGCCTCCTTGGCAGTCATTTGGACACTTAGGGAGGGCGTCCGGGGACCGTTTACTGAGCCGGGAGGAGTGTCCCTGGCACAGGGAGAGGCTGCGGCCGGTGCCTGGGGGGCTGCCCTCCTGCAGGCCTTCAAGGGCTCAGAGCCCCTTCTCCGCAGAGAGGACACCGTGTGCACGTTCACGGGGAAGGCCGCCCCCCCCGAGGCCCTCGAGGTGCTGTACAGGCGGCGCGCCCCCCAGCCCGAGCCACGACAGCCCCCAGTGCATGCGCTCTTGGCACTGCAGTGGGGCCTCCTGGGTGCCCCCCGGCAGAAGTGAGCCTGTGGCGGCGAGGCAAACCCCACAGGCATGCTGGGGACCCCTCCCGCAGCCCACAGGCCGGCTGCCCTTCCCGAGGTCCACAAGCATCATCTTGGGCTCAGAATTTGCCAGCGCCCCGGGGCAGCCACACTGTGTGGGGTGGGCCCCAGGGCCCCGGGACCCGGATGTTGGGGGAATCGCAAATAAAGCTCTGGAAAAACCTTTCTCCACTCGTCAGCAGCAGCTGAATCCTTTATTAGCGCTAAAGCTCAGTGGGGGAGGCGGGCCTGATGCCATCCCACTGGCCTGGGGACAGACACCCACCGAGAAAGCCCGAGTGGCCTGCTGCCAGCCGCCCAGTCCCCCCGCGGCCTCTGCTCCCCACGGGATCTGACACGCCAAGGCCTCAGCCTAGAGGATGAATGCTGCACCTACCACGGGGTCTCTTCACAGCTGTCAGCACGAGCTGCCGGCAGGCGTCCCAGGGCAAGTCTAGAAACTGGGGCCAGGAGCCTGTACCCGCAAACCCCTCGGCCCCTGGGTCACCGTGACTGGGGAAGAGCAAGGGTTCACCATGGTCCTGGAGACAGGCCCAAGCCCCCTGCCAGACAGGTGGTTCCGGAACCTCACAGGTGGGGATGAGGTCAGCCTCCGGCCTCCCTGGCAGAACCCGGAGAGCCAGGGAGTTGCAGGTCGGTGCGGGCAGAGCTGGTTTACCTGCCACAGCTTCTGGCCGTAACCATCGGTCCACACACAGGTCCAGCTCGTCCTGGCCGGGGCTGGCACGCTCGGGGGCCCTGGGGCCTTGGTGTGGGATTCCGGTGCAGGAGACCCCCGGCCCCCTACCATTTGATGCTGAGGCTGGAGCCGGCCTTCTCCACGGCGTGGTACTGCGTGTGCAGCAGGTGGCTGGCTCGCTCGGAGCCCTCGCCCTGCAGCCACTGGCTGTACAGCTCCGGGATCCCAGGCGCGTCCTCGGGTGCCACCGTCCTCACTGCCCTGTACAGCTCCTCCACGCGCTGCAGCAGCTCCTTGCTGGGAGTGTCTGGGGCCTTCAGCTGACCTCCACCGTTCAGGCAGCCTGCAGCGGGCCAGTGGGGATGGCAGGGCCGGGGTCAGCCGCAGGCCGGGGTCACGGGGCCCAGGGACCACGTGGTGCCCCCGGCCCTGCAGCTACCTGAGGGGCAGGCCATGACCTCCACATAGTGATAAGGACAGCGTCCCCGCTTGAGCTTCTGCATCAGGTTCTGGATGTTCCGGAAACCGTAGGCCAGGGCGAAGTGCAGCAGGACCTGGCCTTCCCTCTCCAGGGTCACCTCCTGGAAGTCCTTGTTCCTGAAGGGGTAGCCCAGGGTGAGCTTGTCCACACCCCCCCACCTGCAGAGGTGCCGGCTCTTCCACCCGGCCCACACCTGGAAGGGGGAGGCCTGTGCTTTAAGGGCCACGAGGTGGCCTGCAGTGTCCCCCCATTCTCTCCTGGGTGAGGAGAGGGAGAGCCGCAGGCCCAGAGCATGGTGGGTGGCGAGAGGGGTGACAAAAAGTTCTCTTCCACAGCCAGGCACCCCACCTCCACCCTCAGTTTCCTTTTCTGTAAGAGAAGCCACCCCTTCCCACGCTCAGCTCTGAGGCTGGGAGGTCAGACACAAAGCCCCGGAACTCCCCGTGGAGCTTGAGTGTCACATCAGGAGACACTGCCAAATCCTGCACGCCACCCCCAGCCCCACCTCGGCAAGAAGACCCGGGGGGCCATGGTGGGGGCCCTGATGGAGGAAACAGTGAGGCCACAGAAGACGCCCACTGTCAGCACAGCTCTCAAGCCACCACGCCCCCTATGCCCAGGGCCTCACCAACCTGAGGGGTCTGTAGGTGAGCTCAGCCACGTGGATTCCAAAGAGCTCACGAGCTGCGTGCCGGAACACGTGCTCCAGGTAGCCTCCCGAGCCCCCACCCCGATGGCTGGTGGGCTCCTCGGTGGATGCGCTACTGGGCCTGGGGGGGGGGCAGCAGGTTACTGCAGCCGAGGGAGGCAGGGCCTCCCAGTGCAATGCAGCTCGGGCCGACCCCCAGCACGGGGCAGAGGCCTGGGTCTCCCTGGCAGGCCAGGCGATGCTCTGGGGTGAGCCCCTTCCCTCACAGGTCTGAGAAAGGGGCCTCCATGGAAGGGGCTGGGGGTCAAGGCCACCAGGCTTTGCAAGGCCCAGGGTGGCATTAGGGGTCGGGGCAGAGCATGGGACCCTCTGGCACCCAGGGCCTTAGGACCCCTCCCCAGCCACCCAGAGACTTGGGACCCGGGAATCTCCCAGTAAACACTCAGCCGTCTCACGGTGGAGAGCACATGTTTTTGCTAAGTGGAAACAGCTCAGAGACTGAGGGAGGTAGTGACGCGACCCCGGGGGACGCTGTTGGGATCTGAGACAGGACGTGCTCAGGGTCACCCGCCACTGTCACGTCAGGTCCATGGCTGATACATGGGTTCAACCGTGTCTGGGGAGGGGACGGGGTCAGTGTCGGGGGCACGGGCAGCATCAAAGCCAAAATGGACGTTCTCGTGTCCACAGCCCCCAGAGGTGCCCCCGCCCAGCGGGCGGCCAACTCACAGAGCGTCCAGGGGGGCGGGCTCCAGGTCTGGCAGTGAGACCCCTTCCTCCTCCAGCAGCCTGCAGACCTCCCCTAGGGCACAAGCACAGCCACAGGGACAGATAAGAGGACACTGAGTTCCCCGGGCGCCTGCAGCGCAGCTGGGAGATGGCTCCTGGGTGCAAGGACACCTGTCCTGAGGACTCAGCACCACCCCAGCCTGCCCCGCCCTGCGGGAGACACTCGCTGCAGGAGACGCAGCTTCTCTGCCCGGCCCCCCGGCGGCAGATTTTTCCCTTTTTAGCGTGTGGGGGACTCTGTGCGCCTTTCCACTCAGAAGAGGGGCGCTCGCGCGGGATGACGCATGCCGGAGCCGCCGCCCTCCTCAGGTCCGTCTCGGAGCGAGCGGCAGGGCCTGGGTATGGGACCCACCTGTGGTGATGACGCAGTCCACGTCGCGCGTCCCGTGCTCCTGGTTGAAGAAGTCGGGCCTGGACGCTTCCAGCTTCTTGTCGTAGCACGGCATGACTGTGACGTGGCAGATCCTGTCGGGCGTCAGGCCCTGGGGGGTGAGAGGCGGGGTTACCGCAGATGCCAAGAGGGGGAGGTGGGGGTGTCCTGCCAGGGGACCCCAGCCCAGCCGCAGGAGGGGCTCCCCCCAGCTCCAGGCACCACACTCCCCAGGGGAAAGCCAGTCACGGCAGAAGTGAAAAGACTCGGGGGAGGAGACGGGGCACGTTGAGATGGAGGGAGGAAAGGCCCACGGCCTGGCAGTCACCACTCGGGCTGCCGTCCTGCCCATCCCTCGTCATCCTCCCCGGCTGGTGCTGGAGTCAGGCTTGGAGCCCAAGCCTGCACCCCAGCATTGGAATTGGCAAAAGAAAACCAGTGCTTGTGGCAAGAGGCCGCCCTGGAGGGACGAGGGCGGCAGAAGGCAGGAGGCCGTGGCTGACCCATCCCCGCCCCAGCCCCTGCGGTGACCACACTAGGAGCCGGGCCACGAGGAGTCCTGCGGGGTTGGCATGGGTGCCTCTGAGAAGGGCACATGCTGAGGCTGACAGGCCGAGACGGGGTGACGCAGCCACCCGGGGGGGGGGGCAGGAAGGGCATCTGTCCCGGAGCCCTCAGGGTCAGCCTGGCCCCCCGACCCCGTGCCCGAGGACTTCCAGCCTCCAGAGGTTCTGAGCCGCCCGGGTGGGTCTGCAGCCATGCAAGTCGGCTTTGTTCCCGGCGCCTCCAGAGGCCTTTCCCCGCGGCCCCTGGGCCCGGCCCCTCACCTGCCGCTGGGCGAGGAAGTCCTTGACCAGGGAGCCCATGACCTGCTGCGGGGAGCGGGCGGAGCTGAGGTGCGGGATGACGAGGCTGCCATGTGTCTTCTCAGCGTAGCAGATCCAGCCTGGGCCGACGGGACCCACGACCTGGTCAGTGAGCAGTGCGGGCCAGCGGCGCCTGCCACCCACCACCAACCCCAGCCGGGAAACCACATGACATTCCGGGGGTGGACCAACTCATTAGAGAAATCAGGGTCACAGGAAAGAACGACCCGTCATCTCGTTACTGCCATGGGCATTCTCAGCACCCACATGACCTCAGCTGCAAAGGAAGCGAAATGACTGCAAGCCTATCTCCAGGCTTCCAGGCAGCTCCGCCTTCAGGAGAGACTGTGCTGCACCCCATTCCCCTCGGAGCCTCTGCCCGTCATTCCCAGCACCCGTTTGGATCTGTTGATGTCATTTCAAACTGTAACTTCGCTTTAACGTAACTTGCACAACGTTCCAAGGAAACCCACGGCCGTGAACGCACCTGGGCAGGCAGACGTCAACACAGGCAAGGCCTGTCTCCGGAATCGCTGCACAAACTCCCGCTGGCTTTCAATAAGGCTGAAGTTCCTCGAGAAGGCAGTATCAAACACGTAGTGCACCCCTGGAAAGCAGCATCGAACTCAACCCACGAGCGGCAGCAGGCACGAGGCACCCCTCAGCCTCGGGCTCCGTGTAGCCGCGAGGGGGCGGCGCCATGGGGGTGGCTCTGCCGAGTTGGGAAGGGCTGCCGATCCCACCTCGAGAGCACGCGGGGGCACCGGCCCCCAATGCTGCTGGGTCTAACGGGCCTTCCCTCCTTCCCGAGTCAGCACCTCCACCGGGCAGCTGGCCGGACCCTGCACAGTGCCCGGGACGCCAAGCGCATGCAGGGGTGCCAGCTCAATGACCACCCACCCAGGGTCCCATGGTGGAGTTCCACCAACGTGGACCTGAGCCAGCACAGCAACACGACCCTATGACGTGCCCCAGTCGTAACAGTGGGCGAACTGCAGACTCAGGAACGTGCAGGTGGAGCCCGCCTCGCCTCCCCGAAAGCCCTGCTCTCGACCGTCAAGTCCGACGAGCAGAAGTCAAAGCAGACTAAGCTGCTTCTGAAGTTGAAGCTCAAGCTGAGGGCTTGTCAGCGGCTCGGGGGCGGGAGGAGCCCCCACCCCGCTGTGCTCAGACGCTCGGCATCAAGCTGCAGGCCTACCTAGTTTCTTAAAGAACGCGGTTAGCTTCTTGGCCGTGTCTGCCGGAGCCAGCTGAAATCTCGCCGCTAAGGACGCCTGGGACTGTGGAGAGACGGAAACCACCACCAGCTTCTGCTGCTCAGGGGCCACCGCCTGGGAAGAAGGGGGACGTGTTCGCTCTCGTGCGGGGAGGGGCCGGCCAGTGGGCCAGTCAGATGCCACCGGCTCTGGGGGGGCTCGTGCCAGCGCATCAAAGCCATCATCGTTGCCACACTTAAAACCAATGGGGGAGAGCACTGGCAGGTAATTCACCGAGACCCCACGGCAAGACCCCAACGTGTGGGGTCTCCCGAGATGCGGGGCCGTCCGTGACACGTGGATCATGGCGTGCTGGCTGAGGGTCACGTGAAAGCAGAGCCTCACAGACTGTTGGCCACTTACCTTGTTAGTCTCTAGAACTTTCCGCAGCTCTTCATGGCTCTGCTGTGTGATGAGCACGCTCTCAGCCGAGGTGACGCAGCCGCTGCACGCGAGGCAGTCATTCAGCGAGATCTTCGCCTTTTCCAGCTTCCGTGTCCCTCCGTCCTGTCGAGGGTGAGAAGCCAGCACAGGAGGCCCCGCCGCTCAGGGACAGGGCTCCACGGGAATCCTCCGTTCTCTTCCTCATAGCGTCACCAACAACCAACGTGGGAGCTGGGTGGCTTTATGGACCGTGGGATTTTTTAAAAATTAAATGTGTATTTCAAAACCATTGACACCCATTCCAGATTTTCTCATCATTATCAAATTCTACCTTGGCACGGGCTCAGCAAGCACTTGAGACCATGGGAACAAGGCTTGCTGCCTGCCGGGTGCAGAGCGTGCCACGTGGGTGGGCGGTGCCACCCTGCCCACAGGGTCCTGGAAAGGCTGCTGGTCCCCGGGTACATGCCCTCGGGGCAGGGGGCCAAGGCTCTGAAAGGGAGGAAAATGGAGGCGAGGGCTGAAGAAGAGAACACCGAGAGCCAGGAAGGAGAGACTGAGGGAGAGGAGCAGTGACGCACCAGGGGGAGGACGGGAGCCCGGGCACTGGCAGACTTGGTGAGCCAAGCTCTGCCAGCTCAGGGAGGGGCAACAGTGCAGGCCAGGAGGTGCAGGAAGAGGGTGCAACCCTGCCAAGGATGTGTGGAACTTGGGGAGCAGAGCAGAGGTGAAGCGATCCCAGCTGGAGCCCCTGCCCCGCCGTGCAGATGCAGGAACGGCTGGAGCCAGGACCTGGCAAACTGCAGCCCCGAGTGTGAGTGGGCTGGAGCCGCCCAGCCTGGTTCTCGGCCTGCTCAGCCCTTTGCACAAAGCCACAATGTCGGGTTGGGAGTCGCCGGAAGACCCAAAGGCGGTGCTGGGCTGCTGTGCC
>PVKY010004144.1:0-19783 GCA_004027775.1 Bradypus variegatus
GGCTCAGCTCACCCCGGCTCCACTTCCTGTCACCCCCTCTTCACTTTCCACCTCTCTCCATCCCAAGTAGAGTTTCCATGAGCCCAGAAGCTGAGGGTCTTGGCAAGAGTGGGTTTTGGCCCTTCTCTGGCATCCATCTCCTATCGATGGGTGCGTTTCCTTAGGTGGGTTTCTCCATATAATGGTGAACCTGTTAGAGCAATTAGACTTTGCAAGCCTCATTGTTGTCACCCCCCAGCGACCCTGCACCTCCCAGCCCTCAGCGTCTCAAAGCCATGCTGTGTCCATGTGAAAAAGAAAGGCCTCGTGCAACCGAACCCCCGACGGCCAGGCGCCTTCTAGGGAGCTGAGGACTTTGCTGGTGGGGTCACCAGCATCATCTCTGGAGCCATAGATGGTGACACTAGCATGTCATCTTTGGCACATCCAGTTGAGCCACACAATAGCTGCCTCCCTTACCTCCAACTCCGGACAGTTTTCACGGGAGCTGCTTTTCTGTCCACGGTTGTACCTCCTGTGACTGACCCAAAGCAAAGGCCGGCAGGAGGTCAGTGTCGCGGGATGTGGAGGGCCCATGGCCTCTCTGCCTGCGGTGAGGACAGGCACTGGCTAAAGGGCCCCTCCTTCCCTTCCTGCATCTTGGATCTGCGTAGGGGACCCGCTTGCCCGGTCCTGCCGCCCTCCTCCAAAGGCATCCCACCTGCCCAGCGGCTCCCGGTCCCGGCAGGCACTGCCTGAGGTTAGATTTTGCTTCATGCCCCCGGCTAGGCTCAAGCCTGGACCCCTCCCCTTCTCAGCCCCAAACTCGAGCAGAGGCTCGGCGAGCTAGGGGAAGGCATGGGCAGCCTCCAGGGTACATGTCCCTACTCAGGCTGTTTCCATTTAAGATGCTCAAGAGCAGAGTGCTGGAGCGGCTGTCAGGAAGGAGCAATGGGAAGGGGCTGGCCTTGCAGCCTGGGAGCTGAGAACTCTGACACTGACGTGCCCAGGCCAAGGCCCACCTTCCCCTTGCTTCCGGGGACACCTGTGCCCGGGGTCCACGCCTAGCTCTCGGGAGCACCAAGGAGGTTTACCCCACAGTGCCCTGGAGGACTCAGAGGGTGTCTCTGGGGCTAGCTGGAGAAGAGTTCTTAGAAGGAACCTTGTGCCCAAGTGGGCAGAGGTGGGACAGAGCCATGTCTGGGAGCCAGGACCCACAGGGTCCATTTGCACCCTGAGCCCGGAGGGGAGAGGCAGGGTCCTCCTAGAGCAGTGTGAGAGGAGCTGGCCCCCAACAGGCACTGGACCCCAGCCCAGGGCAGCCGGCCTTATCACAGACAGCTGGACCCTGGCCTCACTCCGCTGCCCACCGGCCCCTCCCACACTCCCCATCGGCAGAACGTGACCGAAAGCCAGAGTGAGAGGGCCCTGCCTGGACACGGAGCGCAGGGACGGGCGGAGGGAGCCCCAGGAGGCACCAGCCCGGCAGGGAGGCTTTCCCCCTTTGCCAGTGAGGACATGGCGTCTGGCAGTCAGTGTCTTCATTTTAACTTACAAAGACTTCAAATCATGTTTGTAAAAGTCTTTGAAACATCTGATTTAAAGGTTTTATGGTCATCAAAACCACTTAAAAAAATAAAGTGTAACAAACGTGGAGAAGCCAGTGTGAGGCAAGGGGTGCCACCATATGTAAAGAGCACTGCAGCTCCAATGTGGGGGTTCCCGCAGTGAGAATCTCATTTCAGACACAGATTTCCTTCCCCTAAATCTTCCATAAACCCTCAGAAAATGATTTGTGTCTCTGTCTCCACCTCGCCTAAAATAAAGACAAGAAATTACACAGAAATGGGCGACCTCAAATCCTTTCTTAAAACAAGGAGTTCATTAGTAGCAAACATTATTCTATTGGAATGTGATTAAAACTGTCTGCAAACATTAGCTAAAATTATGAAACCCGAATGGAGAGTCACTTGATGAAACTATAATGAAGGTCTTACCTGTAGGGCATTTCTGTTCCAATATCAGAAAACTCATTTTCAATAACATCATTAGCAGTAACTGTTGAGGCTGTACTCTGAGTTGGACATATTTTTAGGTCCTCAAATGCCTAAAAGTGTCTGAAGCAACTTTCAAGTAAAGAGGGCAACAGTAAAGCCTGTTTGTCAAGCCTCTAGTTTACAAATCTATAAAGGTAACTGATAGCAATGTCTTGTGGCCTTTGAAGAAATGAAATGATTTTACTGAGCACTGTCATTAAATCAAATTCCAGTAAGCAAATTCAAATGTGCACTTAATCTTGCAAAAGTGTGAAATTTTAAAGTAGAAAGTAAATACTATAACAATTATTTTTTAAATTTCCATTATTAAACTTTATTATTTACAAAACAAAAGAAATTGCTTTCCTATAAAGCTCAAAGGCTGCTAAAGAGATTAAGCCAGACAGACTAATGATATATCTATGATATATATATCATATATCATATATATATATATATATATCATATATGATACATATAGCTCCTGCATTGCATGTAGCTTTACCAAGCAGTTGAAATGTGGATATCAAATGCAACAGAAAGCTACTTTGCTTGCTACTTCTGGCATCACGGTTGTCCTTTTGCAGTTTTCCTGACACGGAACTTCATGAGAGAATTCCTGATTCCCAGGCCCCTGGAGAGGAGGAAGAGAATCGATGGACCAAATCTTTTCCCAACCACCCTGAAGCCAGAGTCCTTCCCAAATAGTGTTTTAAAGTGGAGAAATTTGCTCCCCCAGGAGTATTTCCCAGCCCTGCAGCACCCTCACTTCTGAGCTAGAAAGAGCGGATCCCACCTTCCCAATTGCTCCCGGCCAGCCGGCTGCAGTGGGGAGCGGACGGGGCCAGGTTCAGGCTGGGGTTGGACAGGGACACCTGCTGGCCAAGCAGTGCCCGCGACTGAAGGCTCGGACGCCCAGAGGCCAGGCCCGTCTTCCTAATCCACCCTTAGCCTCTGTGTGGCCCGGGAGCGGTTTCCCACACACGGCCGACGTAAAATCCGAAAAATGCGTTCCTCCAAAGCTGTGCTCTCCCGGGTGACCACTGCTCTGCGGGCCCCTGTGTCCCCGCAGCGGATAGAATTCACTCCAGGAAGGTCCAGCCGCTCCCGGCGACACCTACTCTTGTTTGATTTCTGTTTTCTTTTTCTTTTTTACCTTTTTACTCCTTGGACATAGGACGGATGTGGGTTCTGGCCTCCAAAGCATCTTTGCAGTTGCTCTGGGAACGCAGAAGCCGCCTTGCATTCCTGGATCCTGGGCTGGAAAGGCTGCCAACAACCCGGGGCAGGGCAGGGGTGAAATTCTCGTGAGGTCTGGAGAAGCCGCTCCATTTCCAGACCCTTCCTCATTGTGCCTTACGCCGTACGCCGTTTGTTAGAGCAGAGGAGGCCGGCCTCCCCCTTCCGGCTTCCCTGCCGGTCGCTCGCCCTGATTCTGAATTGTGCTGGCACCTGTCGGAGGAAAACACAAAACACGCAGCAACTTGGGGCTGGGGTTGGACATGAGATAAGTGGGCATCTGTTTGCTCTTTCTCCTTATTTTGCTTCTTTTGTTACTTTTGGTCATGCTAGCGTTCTGATAGTCTGTAAGCCTGTCTGGTGAGATGCAGAGATCTGTCCAAAACCCGAGAAGCAGAGGTGACGCCGCTGCTGTTCTGGCTGCACAAACATGATCCATAAATGGTGAGACAGAAAAATTTACCCTCTTTCTCCTCTGAACGCTTTTCCCAGGGAACTTTGCAAGCCCCTGCTTATTTAGCCTTCACCCCAGTGCGCACTGGCTCTCAAACAGCAGCCTCCCTGAGCAGAAAGAGCGGATACTTTCCCCGTGGAGAATGAAAATATTTTAAGACAATGACCCTGATTTCTTCAATGAAGCTGGGAAGCCTCAGTCCTGGCCTTCAGGAACCAGGAGAGATTTCTGACCACCAGTGTGGGGGGCTCTGGCTGTCCCCCAATGCTGAGAGCCGGCCTTTAAATACGTGCTGCAGTCGTGGCCGTTGTCCCTCCCGGGCTGGGGAGGGCGGCCACGGCCAGCGCAGGTCTGATGTGGAGATAACGCGCTTCCTTCACTTCAGACAATGGCTCCCAGGGAAAGCAGAAGAAACACGGAGCTGCCGAGCTGTGAAAGGAGCGTTGTTTGGGAGCCCCGGCTCCTGAATAGACTTGTTAAATACCGTGGCCGATGTATGCGGGGCGGGGGCCATGGGGGGACGGGCCAGCTGAGAGCCCCCCTCGTCGGGTCGCCCGCCCCCCAGGCGCCTTTGGAGGTTCGGGTGAAAGCCAAACCTCAGCCCCAGCTCGCACTTTTTTTTCCATTTCTGCCATGCAAAGATAATCAGGTTTATGTAAAGTATGTGTGCTCTTTTGACAGCCCAGGGTACCTCATTAATTCAATCACACCAAACCCCATTGTTCCCCAAGTGTTTGAAATGCGGATGGGGACGACGCTTTTCTAATCCTGTCAATCACCGTTAACATTTTTCTTGCAGTTGCCATGGCCAGGGCCAGAGTTCATGAAAACACAGAATAAGAGCCAACAAAACAAGAATAAAGACTTATTTGAGATACTCTTTTTAAAGGACCTCTAGCGTGCACAAAACATGGGAAGTGAATGTAGACAAGTTTGGACGCTATGCTTGCTGAGAGGAAAGAGGGTAAAAAGGGAATTTGAAAATCAAATAGGCCCATAAAAACTTGACCCAAGAGTCTCTGGGAAAAACCCAATGAATTGCTCCCTGGCTGAACAGCGTTCTTTCTTTCGTGTGTTCTCCAGGAGGACAATGCCTCGTATATTATAACACATGCCACTGGTGTCTTTCCGCCGCTGTAAGCCAGCTCGGTCCACCGGAATGCCGACGGGGACAAGAGGAGCCAGCGTGCGGCTGGTACGCTCTTTCTCCAGCCCTGCTCAAAACAAGCACTGGGAAAATCATTCATGCGTGGAGGCCCACAAAGCCGAGACGGAGATTTGCCATGTCACCCTGCAAGATCATGCGACACTTAAAAAAAGGACAACATGCCTTCACCAGGAGACACTTAAATTCCCATTTCATCTGCATGAGTGTTCCAGCGGCGAAGTCTCCTCGCACTCGTGGCCATCGCGGCTGTTTTCTTCCTGCCACGTGGATGAATGAAACCACAGGGCTGGCCGGGACCAGACACAGGAGGTGACCCCACGGCCCCTCCTAAGGCTGCCAGGGGACCCCCTGCTCCTGCTCCACGCAGCCTGCTGGGCGCGGTGAAAGGGACGTGCCTTTCTGTTGGTCTCACATCTCCGTTTGGGAACCAAGGTTGTGTCCTCATGATCTTGTTTTACTTTCAGGGGCACCAGGGAAGCCTATCCTGGAGTTTCTACCAAGGCACAACGGATGCTGTGAGAGCCCTAGCTACATTATCTTCCAACTGCTTAACCAGCTGTCTACCTGCTACCTCCCCTGGATTCCCACAGCTGAGAGCCTACAGCTGGGCTGCTGTTGAGGGATGTTCCATCAGTCAGGATTTCCAACTCGGAACCTTCCGTTCGAAACATCAGGAAGAGGCTGTGGCCGGAGTTCATCCATGTCTGAGTGTCTCCACGACCAGCCCAAGACCTCTGCCCTTGGATTCAGGCCCAGGCCACCCCTGGGCCTCCATGGCCCCGTGAGTCACAGCCTGTTCTTGATTCCTGATCCCTCATGGTAACTGGGGGCCCCTCCCTCCTACCCTCAAATCTCCCAGGGACTGCCAGAAGCCTGGGTCCCCCCGGTACCCCAGGACCTCCCCCGACAGCAGCCTCTGGAGGCCCCTCCCTCACCGGCCTCCCTCTGGTTCCCGTGGGTCCCCCCCGAGCCCTCACACCTCTGCACCCAGTGCTGGAACATGCGTCCCACAGAGACCCCCCCCTCCGCCTTCCCCTCACTGAGGCTCTCGCCCGCCCTCACCCTCATTTCCCCAGCCCTCCTCCCATTTTGCTGCTTCTCCTGTGTGCCCTTGTCACATGGGAGCACTGCCTTACCTGCATACCTGTGCTCTGCCTCTCTGGTGGGAAGGTGAGTGCCACGTGGGCTCTTTCCTCCTCTAGCCCTGGCTCATGTCAGAGATGCCAAGAGGTCCTTCCGGAATGAGCTCTGTGGGAAAGTCTGCGGTGGTGACTGTGAGGTGTTTGGAGGGAGCTGTCGTCCTTCCGGCCCATCCAGGGCCGACAGCAGAGTGCTGGGGAAGTCCAGCCTTCGCGTGGCGGCCTCTGCTCGCCGAGCATCTTGTAACTGACCTGCTTCTCTTCCGACGTGGGGGTGAAGAAGCCCCCGACCTGCTTCCTGATCCCCTCACTTCAGTTACCTCTGTCTTACCACACAGAGCACGTGCTTGCCAGTCGCCTCAAATCCTGGTTTGGATCCAGGCCAGATATAAATAAGTACAATCCTCAGTAGTTTGCATTTATGCAAACAAATCACAAACAAGCTTGGCTTAAGAGCAAAATAAATCTCTTCTCCAAATCAAGAAAATAATAAAAACAAAAAATACTGAAAAATGAAAATCATATCTCCTAGTTGTCCTTGTCTTTTAAATTGTCTTGTACGATGGAATCTGGCCATACATTTAGCAGCTAGAGCTGACACATTTACTCTCAGCTAGGAATTCATTTATCACTTCCTCATTTATTGCTTCTTTAGTGCCATATTTAATATCTGATGATCTCTTAATTCACCGAGTGCATAGAGCCATAAGCTTTCATCATTGAACTTCTAAATGTTTGAGATTTGGTTCCCAGGAAAGCACCTGGAAGTAACCAGGAGCCTGATTGGGTGCAGCTGTACGAGCCCCTCACCTGAGGGCACCTGCTTGCCAGGAGCCGCCCACCTGCTCCCATGTGACAAGGCCGGAGACATCTTCATGGCTTCGGAAATGCCATGCATTTCCTGCAGTTTTTCCTGTTGAGCAGTTTTGAAAAAAGAATACTAACTCAGCTAATTCAAGAATATTTTTAGGGGCTTCATCATTCTTATTAAAGCTTACACAGCTCACTTTTTAATCAAGTGGTATATTAGTTTAATAATAAAAAAGTTCCTATTCATTTCCTCCCTCTGGCATTAACACACTGTATTTTTTAGAAACTGTATTTCTCCCTTTATATTTTACAGGGTACTTAGAATAGATTCTCTTTCTGGATGC
Organism: Bradypus variegatus; assembly: GCA_004027775.1. NCBI lineage: Eukaryota > Metazoa > Chordata > Mammalia > Pilosa > Bradypodidae > Bradypus > Bradypus variegatus. The sequence goes on from PVKY010004144.1 coordinate 7,170, forward strand.
ATTTATAATTAATTACCTTTCTTAAGTGGTAATGGCCTTTCAACCCTCATGCTTTTGAGTTGACTCCTTCTAGTACCATATTGAATATTCCTTTTTCTTCCCTTTTTATTTTCTCTTAGGGGCAGTTTAGCCAACTTTCAATTTTCCATGACAATGAAAGGAAAGGAATGTTTCAATAATCCCAAAGTATATATGAGCCCCAAAATTAAATATTTGGTCTCCCCACAAATTATAAAATAAAACCACATTAATTGAGACTTCAATTTAGGATACTTTTGCAAGGAATGGTACATAAGCTTACAGTTTTTGCAGCTATGAAAAATTTTTTCATGTGATTATTTTGTGTTTTAAATATTACATTTACTTCAAAGTAACTGGCATGTCAATCCTCATTTGCTCTCTATGAAGTCAAGATTCAATAGATGTTTCAATGAACCTTTCAAATTTGAGATATTTAAAAATATGATCATTGGTGATATATTAAAATTTTTCTATTTCAAATGTTTTACTGAGGATGATAGGGATTCCTGAAATAGATCCAAAAGGAGGTGGCCAATTTATTACAGTGTGTTGGCCTTGGTGATAAATATTGAAATTATGCCTAATTCTTTAAACATGTGCTAACAAGCCCCTCCCTCACCCAACCCCGGCCCACCCCACTGTGGTACAGCTAGTTCCGGAAAGTGAAGTTTTCCCAAAATAATGCTGAGCTGTGCAGCCCCACAGAGAGGGAGAGCTGGCCATACGCCCCCAAATAAAGAAGGACTGTGTCCCAGAGAAGGATGCCACAGCCCTGCCTGGCCCCACCCTGGGTGTGTGCACTCAGGGGGCACGGAGACCCCCCAGCAGCCTGCTCTCTGGAGGGGATTCCCGTGAGATGTGGCCACCCCCATGAGCCTCCAGGCTGCCCTCAGATGTGGGCACCACTGGAGAGCTGGCAAGCTGGTCGCGAGTCAGGCTGAATAACTGGCAGTGGGAAAAGGAAACCTTAACCCTTACTGGGAGCCTGCGCTTTATACACCTGACACTTCCTGGGATCATCTATGTCAGCTAATTCTGTTTAAGCTGAAATCAGATGGAATACTTTGAAATAAAACTGGAGTGAACATGTATTTACATTATTGCAAAATTTTCCAGATGTGTTTATAATCGTAAACTGAACCATCAGGTAAAGAAACAAAAAATGTTATTGTAAGTCTATTAAAAACAAAAATATTCTGCTCCCACAGGTCCCCCACAGAATATTTGAACAACTAGCAAAAGCTGGCAGAGCCATCTCTCTCAAAACTCCAGAAAACATTTGAAGGGCTGCTGTAACTGGGCAAATGTAGAATCAAGAAAAGGCACCTTTAAAAATGGTAGAAGAGGCACATGGCACCATGCTGGTTACTCCCACCCCCGCCCTTACATGGTGTGGAGCCACCGACCCTGCACTGCAGGTCATGACCCTGTCCTGGAGGAAGCAGAGTAACCCCTAGGTGCACACCTGGGAGCCTGTATGTTGGTGCCAGTCTATCCAGTGGAAGCCTGAAAGACTGACCAGGAAACTCATCTCTGGCTCGTCCTCCCAGAACTTGGCCTGCAGGCAGAAGCAGTTTGCATACAGCTAAAGCAGTGTAAGAAGCAATTAAGTGAAAGCAGCCTGGGGCAAAGGATTACCTACTTTAAGTCATATAATAGAGCACCCAGGAAGGGGTGAAAGTCAATTTCATAGGAGCAGTGGGGGCATTCAAATTCTTGTCAAAGGGAGAATCCCTAAGGCTATCAAAAGCACACGCCCAGGACAAGTCATGGGCTCAGAAATTATGTAGAGGACCCTGCACTTCAAATTTGCCTTGGGCTGATCTTCTTGGTAGGAAATATAATCTCTGAAGGAAAGCACCAGCCACTGCAGAGCCAATTTGAAAAGACTGAATGGTGTTTGTTCCATTGATTGGTTTGTTTTGGTTAGTTCCAGGCATTTAAGGAAATCTCTGGCATATCACTAGCTGAATTCAAAGTTAAGGAACAGACAACTCAGGGACTAAATCCCAGAATTAATACTTTAATATATTACAATGTAAAATGTACAGTGAAAATCACAAGACACACACACACACACACACACACACACACACACACAATGATGATTCAGCCAAAGGAACAAGATAAAAATCCAGAAAGCATCAATGAGGAAGACCAGACATTGGACATACTAGAAAAATACTTTTAAAAAAATGATCCTGAATAGTCTCAAGAATATGAAGAAAAACAAAGAAAGAACCAAAATATGTCAAGAAAACAAGGAATGAACAAAATAAGAATCTCAAAAAAATCTAAAAGTTTTAAAAAGGAAGCAGACATAAATACTGGAATTTAATACCACAATAACTGAAGTGAGAATTCCCTATAGAGTTTCAATAGTAGATTGGAGCTGGTAGAAGAAGGAATCAGTAAACTCAAAAACAAGACAATTTAAATGACTTAGGCTGAGGAGAAGAAAAACAAAAAGAAAAACTCAAAGAGAACCATACCCAGACACATAGTACTCAAACTGTCAAATGCCAAGGACAAGGAGAGAGTTCTGAAAGCTGCAAGAGAAAAGCAATGTGTCATGTTAAAGGATGCCCCAATAAGAGTAAGTGCTGATTTTGCCTCAGAAAGCATGGAGTCAAGAAATTAGTGCAGAAAGAAGAAACTGCCAAGCAAGAATTTTACATCTGGTAAGACTGTCTTTCATAAATGAAAGAAATATTAAGGCAGTCCCAGATAAACAAAAGTTGAGTGAGTTTGCCACCACTAGACCAGCCTACAAACACTACTAAATGGAGTTCTTCAACCTGAAAGGAAAGGACACCAGACAGTAGATAGAAGCACCATAAAGAAATAAAGATACCAGTAGAGGTAATCATATGGGTGATTATGAATGCCAATACTATTGTATTGCTATTTTTTGGATCATAGCTGCACTTTTAAATTCCTACATGGTCTAAAATGCAAATTCATAAATAAAATGATAAATTCATGGTTTTGTACACATGATGTATAAAGATAAAATTTGTAACATATACCTAAAAAACGTGCAGAGATGGAGGGGTATTGGAACTGTGCATGTGTAGGCTACTGGAGTGTTATTGGAAACATGATTGCTATGGATTTAGGATGTTAAATTTAAGTCCCATAGCAACTACAAAGAAAATATTTTAAAAAAATATGCAGAAAGAAATGAGGAAGGGACTCAAGATATTACAATGCAAAAAGTGAATTATTATCAAAGTAGGCATTAACAGAAGAAGTGAAGGACAAAAAGGTATAAGACAAACAAAAACCGAATAGCAAAATGGCAGAAGAAAGTCCTGCATTATCAGTAGTTATGTGGGCTATAAGTGGATTAAACTCATCAGTCAAAAGGCAAAGAATATCAGAATGGATTAAAAATAATGATCCAACTTTATGCTGTTTACAAGTGACCCACCTTAGATTCAAAGACACAAGTAGGTGGAAAATGAAAGTGTGGAAAAAAAATAAACCATGCAAATAGTAAACAAAAGAGAGTTGTGGTCACTATATTAATATTAAATAAAATAGACTTTAAGTCAAGAACTGTCATAAGGGACAAAGAAGATCACTATATATTGAAAAAGGGTGAAGTCAACAAGAATACATAACAATTATTATAAACATGTATAAACCTAATTGCAGAGCCACAAAACATATGAAGCAGGTATTGCCAGATTCGAAGGGATAAAATAAAGTTTCTATATTAATTATAGCAGTCTTCAATGTAGCACATTAAATAATGGAAAGAACAGTAGACAGAAGATCAGTAAGGAAATAGAAACCTTGAACAATACTATAAGCCAACTAGAGCTAACAGACAAGTATAGAACACTTCACCCATCAACAGCAGAATATACACTTTTCTCTGGTGCTCATGGAACATTATCCAAGATAGAACACATGTTAGGTCACCAAACAAGTCTCAAAAATTTAAAAAATGTTGAAATCTTACAATATATCTTCTCCAAACACAATGGAATCAGTCTAGAAATCAGTAAGAGGGAGAAATGGAAAATACACAAATATGTGAAAATTAAACAACCTACTCTTATACAACCAATGGATCAAAGTAGAAATCACAAGTGAAATTAGGAAATACCTTGAGATGAATGAAAACAAAAGCATAACATACCAAAACAAATATGATGTAGCAAATGCACTGCAGAGAGGAAACTTTATAGTCCTAAATGCCTACATTGAAAAGAGGAAAGATCCCAAATCAGACACTTAATCTCATAACTGGAGGAGCTAGAAAAAAGAACAAACTAAACCCAACTAAACTCAAAGTGATCAGAAAATGGAAATAGAAAAGATTGGAGCTTGGATAAATGAAATGGAAACAAAAAACAAACAAAGAAACAAGACAAAAGAGGAATCAACAAAACCAAAAGCTGCTTCTTTGAGAAGATCAATAATATCAACAAAACTGTAGATAGACTGACAAAGACAAGTGACAAAATGAGAGGATGCAGATAAGTAAAATCAGGAATGAAAGGGGGAACATTACTACTGACCCCACAGAAATAAAAAGGCTTATAAATGGGCACTATGATACTATGAACAATTGTACATGAACATGAACAATTGCAAATGAGAAAACCTAGACAAAATGGACAAACTTCTAGAAAATACAAACTACCTCCACTGACTCAAGAAGAAGCAGAAGACCAATAAAAAGTCAAAAGATTAAATCAGTAATCAAAAACATCCAAGCAAAGGCTTTACTGGCAAATTTTACCAAACACTCCAAGAACTCACTCCAAGAGTTTAACTCAACCCTGGTTAAACTCTTCAAAAAAATGGAAGAGGAGAAACACTTCCTAAGTCATTTATGAGGCAAATGTCATCAAAGTCAGATAAAGATACTAAAGAAAAGAAGAAAATTACAGACCAATATCCCTTATCAATTTACATACAAAAATCCTCTGGAAAACATTACCAAGTCAAATCCAAAAGCATATTAAAATACTTAAACAAATATTTGAGACTTAGACTGGTATTCAAACAGGTATTTGCTCACTGATGTTCATAGTGGCATTATTTGCAGTTGCCAAAAGATGAAAGTAACCCATCGACAGATGTTCAACAGATGAATGGATAAACAAAATATGGTATCTATATACAAAGGAGTATTATCCAGCCATAAAAGGAACAAAGTTCTGCTACATGGGACAACATGGATGAAACTTGAAGACACCATGTTGAGTGAAATAAGCTAGAAACAAAAAGACAAATCTTGCATGATCTCAATGATATGTAATAATCAGAATAAGCAAATTCACAGAGTCAGAAACTAGATAGAATACAGGCTATCAGGGCCAGGGTGGGGGAAGGGAATGGGGCATTAATGCTTAATTGGTACAGATTTTCTGTTTGGGGTAATTGAAAAGCTTTGGTAATAGATGATGATGATGGTAGCTGAACATTGTGTATGTGATTAACGGCACTGAATTATATATTTGAGTGTCATTAAAGAGGACATTTTATGTAGTACATGTGTTACTAGAATAATTTAAAAAATAGGACTATGCAACACAGTGAACACTAAAGTAAATTATAGTGTAGTTAATAGCATAATTATAATATTATTTCATCAATTGTAACAAAGTTACAGAATAAACTGAGTGTGCATGTTTGTGAGGGGGGGATGTATTGGAATCCTGTATTTTCTGCATGATTTTTCCATAAACCTACAACTTCTCTAATTAAAAAATAAACAAAATACAAAGAATTATACAACCATAATGAAATGGATTTATCCCAGGTATGCAAGGGTGGTTCAAGAAAAGAAAATTAATTAATATACTTGAATGTTGTTAAAAGGGAAAATTTTAGATTGTATATATGTTACTAGATGTCCAGATTTTTGTGTATCCTGTCCCCCAGAAAAAGCCATCTTCTTTAATGCAATCTTGTGGGGGCAGACGTATTAGTGTTGATTAGGTTGGAACCTATCGGTTCAGTGTTTCCATGGAGATGTGACCCATCCAACTATAAGTGGTAACTCTGACTAGATCATGTCCATGGAGGCATGGCTCCGCCCATTCAGCCTGGGCCTTGATTAGCTCACTGGAGCACTATGTAAGCTCAGACAGAAGGAGCTCACAGCCAGCTGCGGCTGAAAGACACATCTTGAAGATGGCTGTTGGAAGCCAACACTGACATTTTGGAGAACACCCTTTTGAAATGCAACCTGGGGGCAAGCAGACGCCAGCCACGTGCCTTCCCAGCTAACAGAGGTTTTCTGGATGCCAACAGCCTTTCTCCAGTGAAGGTACCCTATTGTTGATGTCTTACTTCAGACACATTATGTCCTTAAGACTGTAACTTTGTAACCAAATAAACCCCCTTTATAAAAGCCAATCCATCTCCAGTGTTTGCAAAAGGGCAGAATTAGCAAACCAGAACACTAGAATAAAATTTTTTAAAAAGCACAGGAATGCACAACACCAAGAGTGAACCCTAATGTAAACTATGGAGTATAGTTGATAGTATAATTTTAATTAATTAATTGTAACAATATCACCAAACTCATGCAAAGTGATATTAGTAGAGAACACTGAGCGTGTGAGGGGGATATAAGGGAACTCTATTTTCTGTATGATTTTTTCTATAAACCTACAACTTCTCTAGTTAAAAAATAATAATAATAAAAATAAACAAACAAGCCAATCATAAAACCCTGTCAAGGTATGAGTCTTAAAATTTGGAGGAAAATCTGCAAAAGAACTGTCACCTTCTGAGTCTAGACACTATTTATAAAAAAAATCCTAAGCTTTCTCTCCATGTTTCTTTCTCATAATTCCAATATGTCATGGGTCTTCTTCATGGGGAAAGGGAATAGGGGTGTGTGGACATTCTGATGAGGGGACCCCAGTGCCTGGAGGGGCTGGCCCCTAGCTTAAAGCACATCCCTGGTGGGTATGAACCGCCTATCCAATTCTGTTAAGCTGACACCTGCTGATCAGGGTCTTGAGGCAACACAGACATCCCAGGAGACCAAGACAACTGGAGGGACACCAATAGATGGAGGTTCCACAGGGCCCCGCCCCTGACCTCCCTGGTGCCCGTCTCCCCAGGGCTGGCAGAGTGTCCTGGGAGCTCTGCCTGCCCGGCCTCAGCCACCCACAGCTGCGTGGGAAACACGCAGTCCCCAGGGGTGTGGCACTGGGGTGAGCCCCGTGTTTGTGCTACCGCACTGCCCCACGCCTCAAGAAAGCAGCCTCAGCCGAATCACCGATTCCTCCAAGGTTCTTCCTGTTTCCATCTCTTCCCGTTAAGAAATGGTGGGTTCTGGAACGTCCGAGGCTGTGCCCAACCTCCTGTCCACACCCCCTGCTCTGACAGAGTGGACTCTGTGGTCAGACTGGCTGTGTTGAAATGCCCCGGTCAGCACTGTTGCTGAATCAGCCACTCGGCTTCGTGCAGGTTACTCAACCTCCACAAGCCTCAGTTTCCCCATCTGTAAAGTAAGGGCGAGAGTGGTTCCCATGCCTTTGAGTTGTGGAGAGGGTCAGTTGGACAACTGAGTTGTCCTCGTGCAGACCAGAAAGGACCAAGGCGCACTCCAGGTGGAAGCCCGGAGGCCTGGTCAGGGGGCAGAGGGGCTGGGCCATGCAGTCATCCTTGACGCCCGCCTCTGCTGGGCACCACACTCTGCACCCCCCTTAGGTGCAGTCCACGGTTCTGTAGAGAGTGTCCTGACACGTGGCCTTCGGGGACCCCTCTGACCCAGGAAATGACTCGGGCAACACAGGACGGAAAGGTGTCATCCTAGTGGCTACATATTTGTTTTCGTGTGCTTGAAAAGACAATCACACATCAGAGCACTATGATTTCATGGGTATGATGACTCAGGCTGAGTCTAAATAGAAAAAGGTGTGTGCAGTTACGGCTACCATAGGAAGACACATCGGGAAAACGGTAGAGCAGCAGGTGTCGGGACACGGCAAGGCCAGCGCTGGGAGGTTCTGGGCCAGACGAGAAGGAGGCACTGGGCCAGGCCACGGGGTTCTAGGCCCAATGCTGGCCCCGCGGACTGAGCCTCCGCGAGGGTCTTGCCGTTTCTCTCCCTCAGTTGCCTCCTGCCAGACATGGACAAGGTCATCTCAAGACGCTTCCCAGCCTGGAAATCTAACGATTCTAAAAATGCTGACTTTGCCTTTGAAGCAGAAGAAATTAATGCAACAGCATGGAAGCTTTGGAGATGTTCAGCACATGTAAAAATTGGCTTCACAGCAAATGCATTCCTCTAATAAGACATTCTATGTTTTGGGAAGGAGAATGAAAATTAGAAGTCAAGTTCTGCTATTTGTTGTCAGCCTTTGCATTCTCTTTCAAAGAAAGCCAGGCCAGGCCTGCCCCTCCTCGCCAGCATCTCGGATACATCCGCACCCAGTCAGGATGGCACCCAGTGCAGGGAGCCGGCTGTGTTTCGCAGAAGCCAGCCCGAGGGAGGGGAGCTGTTTTGAGGCCATGGAAAGATTTCTCGGGCCTCGTGTTCATTGCCGGCGTGGGCACCCGGCTGTCCTGCTCGGAGCCCCTCAGCCATCCCCGCCCGGAGCCGGGCAGGGCCCCAAAGCATTCTGTACCCAAGGAAAATGAGAAGAAAAGGCAGCCGTGTGCACTCTTGCAACAAGCCGGTGCCCATGGAGCCCACTAACTGGGGAAGAAACTCGCCTTCGGTCATTTCCTCACGCGCGTACATGAAATAATGGAAACGGTCCTGCCCACGTCACCGTGACCTCCGACACTGGGTTTCAAAAGCGCCCAAGGGGGATCTTTGCAAATGAACGGGTTTTATGTGACCATTTTGGGCACTGCTGGAAAGCCGACTTCCCTAAAAGACCCCTCTTCCCGCTCCCTGGAAATCAACTTGGCTTTTCTTAGACCTTCAGGTAAAGTGAAGTTGCTTTAATAACAAGTACTCTTTTGGATGTCCTTCTTTCCTTAATACTTAGGATGAGCATGTAACTGACTTCTAATTGTTTGTGGTATTGAAGAAAGGAATAAAATGTTTATCTGAAATATCTAGATAATTTCAAAATACATTTTAATATTCAAAATTTCAAATGTTTCTTCAAGAAAACCACTATAGACATCTACAGTTGAGAACGATATTTTCTTTTCCTTTTTTATTTCCTTAACTGTAAGAAAGGACCTCTAGATAGAGCACTTAAGCTGTACTGAAAAGGCTGGTGATTAGACATGGGGAAACATTATAAATCCACCTACATTATTTGCAATATATGTTCATAATTGACTGATTGGTAAATACTCATTAACTTATTGTAATAACTCCTATGTCAAATAAACATTCGATTTTCTAAATTGGTTTGGAAGTTAAGAAATTTACCTCTCTTGCATACCGTTGTAATTCTGAGCTGGCTTTGTTTGGGCCGGTGAGGCCTTGCTGTGTTTTGTGATGGAGACGCCACCCACACATGGGACAGGCTGGGCCCCGCTCCGCCACCATCGGCCTCCACACACCTCTGCGTTCCGTCTATAAAATATGGGTTGCTCTCTGCTCTGTGCCAGGCCCTGTGGCGCTGCCCTGTGAGCTGCTTCTGGTTACCTGCCCATGTTTGTTTGGGGGCCTGGGCCTCACCCCAGCTCCTGCAGCACACAGCAGAGCTCAGCGAGAACTGGTGAGCATGTCGTGTCCCGCCACAGAGTTGAGTGGAAAATATCTGACAATTAACGCGGAATTGAGGACCAAGTGTCGCCCAAGGTGTGCTCTGAGATCCCACCAGGGTATCTCGTCTTCCTTGGTGATGCTACGGAGAGGAAGGAGAGAGAAGAAAGCCTGGAGCAGGTGAACCCATCCTTTATCCTTGTGACAGCACAGAGAGGGAAAGAGGTTTCTGCCTTGCAAGAACAAACTCAGGATTGAAAGAAGTCGGTGGTTTGGATTAGCAAAGCTGCGTCTGGTTGTTAAAAAGGCTGTATCGGATTGCTGAAAACGCTGACATCATGTGTAACTATTCATTTTTGTCACCTGCTCTTGATTAATCCCATTCTAAATGGCAGTTGTAGCTGCCGAAACCTCTTACCACTTAATTAAATTAGCGGCACATTTGTCTCCCCCGCTTTCCTATCAAAGGGCCGTGCTCCGGAGAAATGAGAGCTGTGTTCCCTGCTCCTCCGTATGATTTACACCCTTCTCGCCCCTTTTCTTATCCAGCTCCTGGCTCAGATGCTAAATTGTCGTGGGTAATCGGGAGCTATTAGGGTGAGTGGAGCATGTCGAAGAAGCAGCCCGCGGAAGCCTGGCCACGGGGCTCGGCTCCCACGAGGGGCAGGGGCAGGAGTCCCCAGTCTGAATTATTCTAGATGGCTTTGTAGCAAAAGTCACACTTTTTGAACCAAAACGCTTGCCCCTATAAGCAGAGGGGAGAAGAAAGCTGCTCCTGAAGGTAGCGGAGACAGCAGAGGGTGACGCGGGCTTCGGAGCTGCCCTGGGAGCCGGGGGACGGGCGGGCCTTAGCTCCGGGCAGACGGGAGAGTGGGTGTGACTGAGCTTCCACCAAAACTGCCTTAGTCACAAAATAATGTAAACTGGCGTTTAATTTGAATAATAATGTAGGTGAGTAGAAAGAGACAGGGCTTTCAATGGCATAGTCCGTATGTGCTTATGGCCCACAAGCCTTTAGGTGTGGAAAAGCCCTGGGCAGCATGTTCCCTCATCTGGATCAGCCCTCGCTTGAATAAACGTCTTCGTGACAACTGCCCTGGGCTTCTGACTTTGTTGTGTTACTGGCTCGGACCATCCCCGTTTGAATGTGCGAGGCTCAGGCCAACACACCGAGGCTATCACACAGCTCAACGCACTCCTCTCTGACTATTCAACCCAGGTGAAGACGGCAGAAGGGAGACGCTCCGACCTGCGCTTTGACCACTGCGTGACACGTCCAGGGACCTGACGACGCCCGTGGTCCTAACACTCCGAGGGCACCCACCGCCCTGCCCGAGCAGGCTGCCAGGCTGGAGGTGGCCTTTGTCCCTCTGTTTCCAGAAGGAGGATCATTCCAGAAGGAACCCTGGGGACTCAGAGGCACCCCTGTGTTCCTTTTGCTCATGGTGCTTGTCCGTGGTGGTCTTTGTCCCTGGAGCAGCATGAGCAGACCCCGCCAAGCTGGCCGGACGTTTTAGTCGACTGGAGATGATCTACTGGCTCCTTAGCTTTCGCTCACTGAGTTCTGGTGGCATTGGCACCCTTCACGTCACAAACACACACACCCGTGGTCTGCACTCTTAGGTCACTTAATACAGTCCTGGTGAAACAAAATTCAATAATGGGATTCCAAATGAGCCAGTCAAAACAGTCTAATAAAAGCGCACACAGTCAATAAAGGTGTAAAATGTGTGGGAAGGAATGTGAGTTATGTTTTAAAAATAAACAAGTGAAATCTAGGCACATGAACCTAAACATATCAACAGTAAAAAACAAAGCTGATATGTGCATCTAGCTTGAAAATATTGTTTGCATATTCATTGCCACTGTCACACTGACGGCCAAGCTGCTTGTCAGCTGCACACGATCAGTTCTGTTTGGAAGAATTACACACCATCCCTTCTGTCACAATGTGACTGCCCTCATCATGGTAATGATGAGAGATAATTGATCACGTGACAACAGGGTCATTACTTGTGGATTATTTGGCAAATGATTAACCCAAATAGATTCTTATTTTCTGAAGAATCTTAGAAATATGTTCAATTGACTCGTTCATTATAAATGTCAAAACAACGTCATTCATTATTTCAAATCCAAAAACGTAATTTACTGAACCAATACAGCAGAGTGTTTATGGATTTGAATATGTGTGTGTGTGTGTGTGTGTATATATATATATATACACACACACACATATATATGAAAAATATAGAAAATATGGACTAGATTCCTAAGAGTGAGCAGAGGAACAAGAAATCAGGGCACTAGGCTGTGAGAGGAAGGTGGATAAACCAAGTTCCAGGCACAAGCAATGGCGTTCCTCAAGGAGAGCCTACGAAATGCCTGTGTGCCGTCTGCTCCCTGCAAAGCTTGCTTCAGCGTTCTCCAATGGTCTGCAGCGCAGGGGTGGGGGTGGCACAACAGAGCCCCTCCAGTTCCCATCCTCCCCGCTCTCAACTGCCCAGAACTTCCATGAGCACAGCAGTTCGCTGTTTCCATCACCAAAATCTAATATCATGTGATTTAATCATATAAATACTTCTGTCCTTGAGGACACTGTAAGAGACTTTCTTATATACCTGTAAGAACTGAGATACCCCACATTTGGCACTGCCTCACTAGCAAACCTGCCAAGAAGGAAACCCACTCTTCTGGCTTGACTTCTTGTTGAACCGCCCCCCCTTACACAGCAGACTCCTTCTTTACCACAACTTCTCACAAAACATTTGATCACTTATATATTAAAAAATATTAGTTTGGACTGCCCATGGTTTTCATAATTGTTGCCTTCTTTATAAAATCCCCCAAATTGACCATTTCCAAAGCTGTCACCTCTGCCAGGCTCTACAATTTACCAGACACATTTGTTGGGAATCATGAGCCTCACGTTAGTTTTCTG
>PVKY010004145.1:0-19856 GCA_004027775.1 Bradypus variegatus
ATGCACCTGCCCTCGGTGGCTGGTGGCTCAGGGCACAGGTGAAGCATCTACCTGCCTGAGGCTCTCCAAGGCGCAGCCCCCATATCCCTCGGGCCCTTTCCTGCTGTTCCTCCTGCGTCACAGCTTGGCGCCGTTCACTGCTTCTGACTGGAGCACTCCCAGGGTGTCCAAGGGGCTCCTCACCCAGGTGGCCATCCTTGTCCTCCCTGCCAATAGTGGCAGCCCCAGCACGTGCCAGCGCTCTCCCCTTGGCTGTAGTTATTGTTGTAGCATTAATTGCATTGTTCTTCTTGTCTGTCTCTCCTACCAAAGTGCAGTCTCCTTGAGGGCAGGGTTCATTTCTTTGAGCCCAGAACATGGTAGGCGCTGAGCACATTTGTTGAATGAGTGCACTTTTTATAAGCTTCTGTGGCTCGTTAGATGCTTTCCCACCTTACGGACACACCGATGCCTCCTGGGGCTCTTGGAACAACCGTCTCACCTCTGTGCATTGGCCCTTGAGGAGCCAGAGCTCCTTGAGGGTGGTCTTCAAGCTGGAAAGCGGTGGAGCCTTCCCAGGTGAGTAGTTCGTTCAGTAACTGGCCCCCTGCTCTGGTCCAGTGTTGAACCAGCAGGTGCCAAGTGAGGCTCTGAGAGGGTCTCTGTGCTTGGATCATTTTCTTTCTGCCCCGACTTCCTGGTTCAGGTTTGTGCAGATAATCCATGTGTTTTCTGCGTGGCTGCCCCTGGGAGGGAAAGGTGCGGCCCTCACTGGCCTTTCTCCTCATCCTCCCGATCTTGGGATCTGGGTCTTCTGCTGGCTCCAGCCCCAGAGAGCTGCTGTGCAGTTCTCACTAGGCAAGCCCTTGAAATAAAGGCTTGTCCTCTCTGTTCATTAAGTTTCCTATTTGCAAAATGAGGTGGATTGACTGTATCAGGTCTTTTTCAAGTACGGTGGCCACTGAAGTCCACGTGAGCCGTTTTCTGGGCAGCATTTCCAGATCATGCTGAAGGCCCATGGTGTGAGAAGGAGCGCTGTATCCCCAGCGGTGCTCTGCCTTCCTGCTGTGGGCTCGGCTCACGTCAGCACATCCCGGTGCTCCGACGCAGCCAGCCTCGAAGTTTCCGGCTGCCACGGAGATGGGATGGTGGAGCCTGGCGCACGGCCCGGCCTGGGGAACACGCACAGAATCAGTGGCCTCAGGTCGGTTCCCGGGGACTTTTCCACCATTTGTCTATCTGAGAATTCAGTTTTCATTCCTGAAACAGAGTGGCCAGTAAAACCAGGAACTGGAGTTGCTGGGAAATACCTCTGGAAACCATTGTGCTGCACAGTAGAAGAAAGGTGACTTGTCGACAGTGGCAGGCACTCTGGTGGCTGCTGCCTCGGGTTTCCTTCTGTCTGTCTGAGCTATGATCGGCTCCCAGAAGATGAGCCACTGCCCCCCCACTCTGAATCCCACGGGAGCAGCCCACAGCAGGCCTGGCCGTGGGGGGTGGGTGGTCGGCCACTGCAGTTCCAGGACCTGCTTCCTCTTTGGGGGCCTGACCTGATGTAGATGCCAGTGCCCCACAGTCATCCACCGGCTCAGCCCCCCGAGAGTCAGCAAGTTGAGACTGCAGGGATGCAACATGGCCACCCTGCCCACGCCTGTCAGGCCTCAAGTCAGAGAGGCCGCCGTGTCCGAAATGCCGGACCACAGACGAGCTGGGCTGCTCACGCTGTGGGGCCATGACTTTGAAGCTCCAGACTTTTTGTGCTCAGTTTCAGACTTAAAGTCCCTTTGAGTGTGGTGCTTTTTTTTTAACATCACACTGAAAATAAAAATTGATTTAGAGTGGGGGTGGGTTGGAAAAGCAGCAAGGGAGGAACCTGTGCAAACCACGTGCAACTTCGTCACACCCTCCGTGCCCGGGGAAGGGGGCGGCCGCAGACCCCGGCATCCCCACTGTCTCACCCCCAACACACATGCACCATCCCCTCTCCAGGAAGACATGCTTCTCTTTGCTGTGTTCTGTTGGCCTGTGACAATCCTGACGGAGAAGTAAGGGTGTTACTTGCATCAGGTCCTCTTTTTTACCATACCCCAAGGTTCCGATACTTGCAGTAACCTAGGAAGCTTCTTAAAGAAGTTCAGTTCTTCCAGAGCTCTCCCCCTCAACCAGTGTACTGCTCAGATTCTTTTGCGTCTGTATTGCCGAGGAAAGGGTTGTGTGGAAGGGGAGGGCAGAGCTTATGGGTCATTTGAATTGCAGGTCAATTGATGTACCAGTGATGGCATCGCCTTAAAAAAACCCACCAAGAAATGTTGCACCTGGGACTTTAAATTCCTTGGCCACAGAACTTGTAGGATCACCTGTCTTTCTAAGGAAACTCCTTAGACCTGTATGTGCAAGAATCTCTTCTGTGTCTTCCTTAAGTAGACACCTGAGGTAGCACACTGGTGCTTAATCGTAAAGATCCTTGGGGACCCTGAGCAGTTCTATTCTCATCACCACACCGGCTTAGTTTTGGGGTGTTCAGGAGGTGCTGCCTGCTTGCCTGCTGTGCATGCCCATGGGGGCCCCGTGAGGTGGGGGGCGTGCAGCCCTGGGCTGTCAGTGAGGCTCAGGGTCTCCAACTCATTCATACATGGACATGACAGAGCAGCCTGCCATGGAGTGTTCTTTTCTTTCCCTGCTTCCCGGCTCGTGGCTAGTGGCACCGGAGATACTGCAGAGGAAGGCTGGGGGGCTGGCCCTTGGGTCGTGGGTGGCGTCCCACCCATGCACCCTTCCAGGGAAATGGGATGGCAGCTCAGCCCTGTTGGTGTAGCACCTCTGCCTCCGCTGAGGAATTCCTGTCTTGCAGAATGTATTGCACACCAAGAAACATATAACTGCATTTCCCAGTCATATTCTGAGGCATCGTGTGCGCTTAATACTGGCTGCAGTGTCAGGGTCTTACTTGTTTTAGTCTACTGAACCTTCTCGAGCACAATTTTGGGTAACAAAATAAGCTTGTGGTCTGAAGTGGTGCCATTAGTGACCTCTAGAACACAGGAGGTCACTGGGAACATGTTTAAATAACAGGACAGAACAAACCGATGGTTCTGAGAATATACCACTGATTCATTTTGGAACTTTATCCTCACACATGATGCATTTATTTATTTTACTATTTTATTTTTTGTTCTTTTTTTAAATGCAATTTTATTGAGTTATATTCACATGCCATAAAATCATCCAAAGTGTACAATCAGTTGTTCACAGTGTGATAAAATTGTGCATTCATCACAAGCAATTTTTTAAACATATTCATGACTCCAAGAAATAAAAATAATAAAAATTAAAGTAAAAAAGAGCACCCAAGACATCTCATACTTTTTCCCCCTATTATTCATTTACTTTTTGTCCCCCCTTTTTCTACTCATGTGTCCATACACTGGGTAAAGGGAGTATGAGCCACAAGGTTTTCACAATCACTGGTGATGTCATATATAAGCTATATAGTTATACAATCATATTCAAGAATCAAGGATACTGGATTGCACTTCAGCAGTTTCAGATATTTCCTTGTAGCTATTCTAGTGCACTAAAAACTAAAAAGGATTATCTATGTAATGCATAAGAATAACCCCCAGAATGACCTCTCAACTCCGTTTCTCCCAGCCACTGAAACTTTGTTTCATTTCATGTCCCTCTTTGGCCAAGAAGATTTTCTCAATCCCACGATGCTGGATCCAGGCTCATTCCCAGGAGTCATGTCCCATGTTGCCAGGGAGACTTACATCCCTGGGAATGAGGTCCCACTTAGGAGGGAGGGCAGTGAGTTCGCCTGACAAGTG
Organism: Bradypus variegatus; assembly: GCA_004027775.1. NCBI lineage: Eukaryota > Metazoa > Chordata > Mammalia > Pilosa > Bradypodidae > Bradypus > Bradypus variegatus. The sequence continues at coordinate 3,807 of PVKY010004145.1, forward strand.
GGCTGAGAGAGGCCACGTCTGAGCAACAAGAGAGGTTCTCTGGGGAAGACTCTCAGGCACAATCATAAGTAGGCCTAGCCTTTCCTTTGCAGTAACAAACTTCATCAGGGCAAGCCCCAGGGTCGAGGGATTGACCTCCTACAATGGTAGTCTCCAGTGCCAATTGGTTTTTCAAACTTGGAAATGCTTCCTTATGTTTGCCCAGTATCTTTTTTATATCATCATTTCTTTTGCCTTATCTTCCCTCAACTCATTGATTTGATTTTTGAATTGATTTAGGAGATTTTTTGGTTAATGATTAGTTGTTTCAATTCCTGTATCTCAGTTGAAGTTTAGGTTTGTTCTTTGGGCCATATCTTTGTTTTTCCTAGTGTGACTCATAATTTTTTGTTGTCTAGGCATCTGGTTTCTTTGATTGCCCCAATCAGATTTTCCCAGACCAGATGGGCCCAGGTGTCAGGAAGAGGGTGTAATCAGTATCAGGTTTCTCAGAGGAGCAGGTTGTCCAACTTCCCCGGGAGGCATCTAGACTCGGTGCTTTTTCTATCGTGCTCAGCACGTGGCACTTATGCGCTGACAGCTCCCCACGGGTGTCAAGAGGTGTGGTCCCTGTAATTCTCAGTGGACCCTGTCCTGGCCAGGGTCCGAGGGTGTCAGAAACCAAGCTTAAGTTGTTTCTGGTTCATCTCCCCCCAGGCCCTGGGGTCTGAGTTCTAAAGGGAGGGCAGCCACTTGAGCTGGCCCCACCCCGTTTTCTTAGGGAAGATACCCCCTTTAGGCAATTGTCTTCTGCACTTACTTCCTCCTTTGTCTCTCTGACTCTGTTAATTCCACCACTGCCTGGGTCAGCGGCTGCCAATTGAAAATGCCTGAGGCTTTCTCTAATGAGCTACTTAGAATGAGAGGGGAAAAAAAGGAAAGAGAGAGCCCTTTTTTTCAGAGTCAGTCCCCAGCCCCCCAGTTACCAGTCAAGAATCGGAGTGGGGCGCAGTTCTCTATGTCCCTCTTCTTGGGACACAGCCCTTTTCTGGTATTCTGAGTCAGTCATCTCCAAAAGCCTCTGTTTTTATTTATATATGTTTCTTTTTTTTTTTTCCATCAGCCCTGCCTTCACTCTGCTGGGAGGAACCTCTGGGTTCCTTTCCTGCTTGCTCCAGGTTTATCTGTTTCCATAGCTTGTGTTCAGTCGTCCAGATTTGTTAATTAAAACCGCAGTTGGAGCCTGGTTGAGCTGCATTCCCTTGCTCCTGGCAGGGGCTGCTTCTCTCTCCCACAGGGAAGCTTTGCAGCTCAGCCTGCCGTGCTGGAGGGGACGGGCGCTGGCTCCACGATCTGGGGTGCTTTACTTAAAGTTTCCTGCAGCCGTTCCACCGTTCCTGCCTAGTGTACAATGTGAGACCAGTCACAGATGCCCCCAGCACTTGCTCCAGACCCTTTACGAGTTGTTCCTAGCTATTTCCTAGTTGCTCTAGGGGACTAATTAGATTCCACGCCTCCCTGTGCTGCCCTCTTGCCCCTCCTCCACGTGATGTGCTTTTCAGTGGACGTGCAGCGTAGGTGTTATCCAATAAGCTTTCATTTTTGGTAAAGATTAAACTTTTCCCTTGACATTGAGTTGAGTGTCCGGAATTGGGTTCTAGATTTATGGGAATATTTGTGTGTAGGTAAGTGGTTTTATAAGACCTGGGCAGCCGTAATAAATGGTGATGAAAGGTTTTGGTCATCTTTTAGCAACATTACCATGTGGTTGATGGTTTAAATAAGCAGCATGTTGTTTGTCTTGGTGAAATGAATGCATTTAATTAGATTATCTTGACCAACCAGGGTATTTTTTGGTCACAAACTTAATTTTCTTTCTGAGTGTTTATATTATATTTCCTTCTGGATGTTTGTGAGATGTTGTTTTTATAGCCTATATTGCAAACATGCCTTTTCTTTTTAAAATTGATTGTAGTATAGAGCTTTGTTAATAAAAAAAATAAAAATGGTCAGGCAGAATGACTTGGTTATTTTTATGTTTTCCTGTAAAAACAGCCCCAGTTAGTGAGCCACAATGAACCATGATGTATTTCCTCCATTGGGGTGGAAAATAAGCCGTTTATTATTTCAGCTCTGACTCACAGCGAACCTGCTGACACTGGGATGTTTGAAATCATAACCATGAGGAACAGGTTGGGGCAGGAGCCTGGACACAGGGCCAGGGTCACCTGCTTATTACTGTGTTCCACAGCTCGGACGCGTCGGGTTTTCTGGCACTGCATCCTAAACCTCACACACTAAACACCCCTTGGACAATTACTGTTTGCCAGTTTTAGGTGGTGCCAAATAGATGCCTCATCATAATTACCATTTTTAAATTTCGCTGCTGTAGACGTGCATATCTATCCATCTATCTATAGAGGCGTATAAATAGGTGCTGTCTCCCTCTTTCCACAGAAGGCTCCGGATGTCCTCAGGTCAAGGAGCCAGAACAGCCAAAGGGTGAGGGCCGGTGGGCGCGGCTTACCCTCTGCAATTAGGTGAAAAGCCGGTTATGTTGGACTGTGGCTGTCGGCATCGTCATTTGGGTGCTAGATGTGCATGTTTATATACACTATGGAGCAAGCGTTCGTGGTGGGTTGCAGTGATTTTGAAGTGGTGAGGAGTAAACTGTCGAATTTCGACAGTGAGTATGTTGTGACGATACCGGATTTCTGGAGGTGTCCAAGTCACCTGCTAATCCTTACTGCTGTGTGTTGCCCACATTCATAATCGAAAGAAACCCTGAATTTCAGGGGGATGTTAGTAAAAGTAGAAATGTATGTATTTTTTCCTCTCCAAGTTCACTGATCTCCTGAGGGTATACCCATGGGCTCCTGGGCTCCTGGGCTCCTGTTTAAGAACTCCTGGCCTAGAGGCATTGTGTTTCTGTAGACTTTGGTTTGAATGTGTGCAAATGCAGTCCTCCTGGAAGGCAGTGCTGTTCCCCTGGTGTTGGTTCAAAACCAGGGAGGGATATTCCACCCTGTCGTCCTGGTCAAATTCTAACTAAAAAAACCATAGTCCAGAATGGAAGAATTAGCCTTCATTTTCCTAAGGAAATCACTGACTCTTTAGGTATCGAAAGTTACATCCCCTCAGACTGGTGTTTTCTGTGATGTGGGTCCTCATGCCCACCTCTGCCCTCACTGCAGACGTAGACACAGATAACGTGGAAGTTAACGTCCTTGCCAAGGCAGAAAGGAGAAAACTAAAGAAAGGAAACAAATTAACCTTGTCATGGCAAGCAAAAGGAAAAATAAACAGTAGGTTCCCAGTTTTTCATTCTACACTCCAAATGACTTTATTGCATAATGTGTTTTGTCATGTAAGCTTAACTTTTATTTTGAGTCTACCAAACTTTAGAAATTACAAATGGTAATGATGGTTACTTAAATTTAAGTAGTTGTGACAATATTGAGCTAAGTACTAGAGTTCTGTGATGTGGGTCCTCATGCCCACCTCTGCCCTCACTGCAGATGTAGACACAGATAACGTGGAAGTTTAAGATAATAAAAATTTGGCCTTTTTATTAGAGAAGTTGTGAGTTTATAAGACAATTAGCATAAAAAACAGGATTCCTGCACACCACCTCACCACCAGCACCTTGCATTGGTGTGGAACATTCGCCGCTATTAATGATATTTTTTAACAGTGATTATCTTTGTTACACTAGATAAAAGATTATTAAAATAGTTCCATCTGACATACCTTACCTACACAGTTCAGTGCTGTTGATTTCCTCACCATGATGAGCTGCCATCACCACCATCCATTTCCAAACATTTACTATCTACCTAAATAGAAATTCTGTACAAGTTAAGCATCAACTCCCCATTCCATACCCAGTCTGTCTCCTCGTAACCTATAGTCTAGATTCTCACTCTATGCATTCTCTATTTATAGTTTATAACAGTGAAATCATACAATATTGGTCCATTGTGTCTGGCTTATTTCACTCAGCATAATGTCTGCAGGGTTTTTCCATGTTGCCACGTTGTCAAGACGTCGTTTCTTCCTACCGCTGAATAATATTCCCTGATGTATATAGACCACATTTTGTTTATCCATTTATTCGCTGATGGACGCTTGGGTTGCTTCCGTCCTTTGGCAGCTATGAAGAATGCCACTGTGAACTGTGGTGTGCAAATGTCTGTTCTAGTCCCTGCTTTCAGTTCTTGGTATATACCTAGTAGCGGAGTTTCCGGATCATGTGGTGATTTTATACTTAGCTTCCTGAGGAACTGCCGAAGTGTCTTCCATAGCAGCTGCATGATTTTACATTCCCAGCAGCAAAAAAGTGAGTGTTTTCTTTCTCCACATCCTCCCCCAAACTTGTAATTTTGTTTTTTTTTTAATAGTGGCCATTCTAGTGAGTGTGGAATGAAATCTCATTGTGGTTTTGTTTTGCATTTCCCTAATAGCTAGTGATGTTGAACATCTCTTCATGTGCTTTTTAACCATTTGTGTTTCCTCTTTGGAGAAATATCTAAGTCCATTTTTAAACTTTTTTTTATTGTTGAGTTGTAGGATTTCTTTTTATATTCTAGATATTAAATCCTTATCACATATGTGGTTTCCAAATATTTTCTCCCATTGAGTAGGTTGTATTCCTCTCTCTCTCTCTCTCTCTCTCAAGTCGTCCTTAGAAGTCCTTTCCTGATTGGATGTCTTTTCCCTGATTGGATGACATCCAGCTGATTGCTCTCTGACCCCGCCCCGGGCATCGCTCTGCTCTCCCACCGCCTCCACCCAGCTGGGAGGGAGCAGTCTGTCCCTGGCACAGGCTCTGCCAGGAGGATGGAGGAGGAGCGGGCCGGGTGCACGGGCTCTGGGGCCCTTCTGGGAGCACAGGGGTGCAGGGGCCGCAGATGGAGGCAGGGTTGGGCCAGGCCTGTCGCTGATGAAGGATCCTGGAATAGGATGGCACAGAGCGTTGCAGGGGATGGGGTGTGGGGCCCACAGGCCGGCTGGGGCGCAAGGCGACAGTGCAGGGAGGGCCCCGCATCAGGCTCGGGCCCCCGCAGCTTCCTCCTGCCCTGCCCTTGGCCAAGGAGAGCAGACGCGTGGCGCAGTGACCCGGGCCTACCCTCAAGTGTCGTGCTCCCTGAGACGGCCTCATCTGAGCTCAGCTGTGGGCGTGAGGGGTGAGCGAGCCTCGAGGGGCACAGCCCCAGTGGGGATGCTGCTTGGGTTGTCGGTGGCTTCATCCTCCTGCCGGCGTATCTGGAAACTTGTCTTCACAGGGCTCGTGAGCAGGGCACGCCTCCCAGTGCCACACAGTGTCCGGTGCCAGGACGTCCTGCCCTCCCGTCCCCCGGGGCTCTTCTCCCAGATGTGCCGGTGCTTCTCCTGCTCAGCCCACGTGTGTCTCCCGGTGGCTCGCTTTAAGCGTCTGTCTGCGCTTCTGGTGGTCACTGTTGCATTTCGTGCTTCCTGCCACAAGCTGGGTGGTTGTGAGCCAGCCCTGCATTTCCGTCAGTCCCTGGAGCTGTGCGGGAGGTGATGTGGCCAACAGAAGCGGGGCCTGGGCTGCGGGGGTGTCCGGGTTGGAAGCCCCAGAAAGAATGGGTGAGCGTGGGGGCCGTGGGTGCTGGAGGGTCCCCGGGGGTGGGGGAGGCTTGCCCACCGGAGCCTGTCACAGCGTGGCCCTGGCACGGTGCAGCCAAACTCCGTCGTGGCGGAGCCTGTGCAGATGGCGGCTTCGTTCCCAGTCGGGTAACGTGGCCAGTGAACTCGAGCTTCCGTTTTTGTGTCGCTGTTCCTTCCGCAGGCGCTCACCGGGAGCCTCGGCGCTGGTGCGCCTCAGGACGAGGGCGTGGCTCCTGCGGGGGGAGCACACGGTGGTTTTCTCCTCAGACGTAATCATTTCGGAACATTTGAGTTCTCAGGTTTGTCCAGCTAAAAGAATATAGAAGAATTTTAACAGAACTGAGGATATTTTGCCAAACTAAGTGTAAATTTCAAAGATGTTTATGTTAAAACATTTTATCTTTTAAGTGAATGAAAAAGCTCGCTACCCAGTTTTGATTGATTGATTTCTAATAAATCAAGAAATGTGTAGTGGTTTTAAATTCTGGAATGAGGACTTCAGGTCTCCATGGTATTTAACAGTTGTGATAATTCGTACGAGTCTGCATTCCTAGGGCAGTCGGCAGAGCTGGGGGAGTTGGGGAAGTGGGAACCAGCTGGGACGTCGAAGGAGGGAGAGCTGCGCTGCCCTCTGAAGTGTTCGCAGTGCAGTCACTCCTGTCTGGAAACTCAGCCACATCCTAGCCGTGGAGCGTGGTTTGCTCTGCACCGAGAGCTGCTTTCGGAGGCGGCGGTGTTGGCGAGCGCGTGAGCGTCTGCGGGGCCAGGGGCCTGCTCCATTGCCGGGGAGAAGGCGCCAGCTGGGAGCCCGGCGGGCACTGCTCCGTCGTCTGCAGGACGGCTCTGCGGCCTGGTGCCACTGCGGTGTGTGATCATGGATGTGAGAGGAGACAGACGAGAGCCAGGTGGGCTGCGCCGTGTGCCCAGAACCAAGCAGAGCCCACAGGCGCGGCCTGGGAGTCGCGTGCAGGGCCGGGCGCGCAGGGAAAGCATTAATGTCGGTGCTTCTTGGCGGGTGGGTCTTTCTTGTTAACAGGAGTTGAAACAATTAAGGCGTGATTCTGTTCCACTGACGTCCATCAGGTGTTTTAGAAGCCCATCAGGTGTTTTAGAAGCCGTCCTCGGCCACCCCTGCCTCCCTCCTGCTGCACCCGCCCTCGGCTCAGCTTCTGCTCCGCTCCCCGCTGCCGCCCTCCCGGGCCTGGCGCTCTGGCTTCTTGAGCCGCCCTCTGCACACTTTAGTTGGGTTACATTTTTTGCAAGTCATTTGGGCCTTTTTGGATATGTTTGAATCTTTGTCCTTGCTTTTGTAATTAATAAAAATTAAATATTAAATGAACCGATTAAATCTAAATGTGAGAATAATTATTTTTAGGAAGACTAAGTTCAGCAGTTAAATTGCTGATTGATCTGGTGTCCTCAGAGCCCATAAAGGATTAAGGGGAAGGTGTGAGAGTTCTGTAGTCAGGTTGCTACACCCTAAAGGGACCAAAGCCGGGAGCCCCCCGTGACATTGATTTGTGGGTTTATCCGGAAGGGCTGCAGCGGGCAGCCTTGCCTCTCGCGCAGTGACGTGTGTACTTGTGAACACAGCGTGTGAGATGTGTGTATCACTCAGAAGAAAACTCTGCACTGTTGCTCACCTTCTTGAGTCACAGACTGGCCTGAGGTTTGGATTGGATTGGAGAACAAATGTGCTTCTGACCGAGAGCGGCACCTGGCCTGCTTCATCTGGGATTTGTCGCTTCCCTCGTCATCTTGTAACGGGACTGTCGGTTTCTCTAGGTGTATGCACAGGTGTGGTAAGATGCTCAGGAGGCGTAAGGGTTACTGGTGCCCTGGTTAACGCTGAGGCCTGTTGTGAGGGAGACCATGTGTGTGAGTTGGCTGTGTGTTCACTGAGGCTGAGAATGTGAGTTGGGTGTGTGTTCACCAAGGCTATGAGTGTGAGTTGAGTGTCTCTGTTCACCAAGGCTACGAGTGTGAGTTGAGTGTGTTCACCAAGGCTATGAGTGTGAGTTGGGTGTGTGTTCACCAAAGCTAAGTGAGTTGGGTGATGCTCACTGAGACTATAAGTGTGAGTTGGGTGTGTGTTCACCAAAGCTACGAGTGTGAGTTGGGTGTGTGTTCACACACTCCCGGTGCTTACCCACACCTGGGCGCAGGGTAGGGGCCTTGGACCCCTGTGTTTCAGTGGAGTAGCATGCAGAAGACACTTGTTTTGAAGACAGATACGTGTGGTGGGAGGGTTGTGTTATGTTTTGTTTTGCGTTTGGGGTCGCCATCCATGTGTGGGCTAACAAGGATGCTGCTAATCTACACCCACGTCTCTCGCACTGATCCTGGAAAACCGTAAAGGGACGGCATTGGTGGCCCGGAGGTGGTGTTGGAGAGAGGCGCTGGACACGAGGTCTGCACAGAAGGAGAGCCGGGCTGGCAATTACGGGCAGGTTCCTCCGCGGGGTGTCTGGAGTGGTCCTTGGCAGCACTCCCGGAAGTCTCCTCTTCTCTTCTGAAGAACATTGGCTGTGCCTCTGCACGGGCAGCCGAGCTGCGTTTAGCCCCCAAGTGCGCTGCTGAGGTTATGCTTCAGCCTCTTCAGATTTCCTCTGGAAGCTTTTTTTCATCTCGTATCCCTATTCCTTTAGAAAATGTCTCCCTGTGCAGCAAGCTGTTGTTTTGCCTGCTTGTTTGTCTGCTTGTTTCTTCTTTAAACTCACCTTTGGAAAGGAAGAGAGGGAGTCTAAGCTACCTACAGCTAAGGGGCAGGTTGGCTAATTTGTAGGAAGCTTGAAGAAATGTTTCTAAACTTTCTTTAACTTGTTGTATTCAAGATGGAACCGAAAATAAATTTAAAAGAAACCAGGATGCCTGTCTTTCTGCCTTAGTGACGTGGACTTTTCTTCTTGGTGTTTCAGCGGGGGCCTCGTGGCTCTGAGAGCTGCCTCCAAGCACCCACATCAGCCACATGATTCCCGACGCCGTCACTGTGCAAACCTGGCCTCGGGGTTTCTGATTGTCTGTCTGTTTTCGACATTTATTTTAGTAGATTCCGGGTCAGTCCTAAATAAAAGTCTGTGTGAGATCCAGTTTGGAGAGGAATTTGAACACGCAATTTAGCAGGTTATTGTGCTGGTTTGAACCACAAAAGCTGTATTCTTTAATGTGATCTTGTGGGGACAGACTGATTAGTCTTTTGATTAGGGTGGGACCTTTTGATTAGGTTGTTTCCATGGAGATGTGACTCCCCCCCATTCAGGGTGGGTCTTAATTAGTTTACTGTGGTCATTTAAAAGAGCTAAGGGAGAGAAGGAGCTCAGAGAAGCTGAGAGAGACATTTTGGAGAGAAGCTGAGATATGTAATTCGGAGTTTGCCCCTGGACGAAGCTAAGAGCTGACAGACCCAGATGCTTGGACACACTTGGCGATGCAGACAGAAGGACGTTTGGAGATGCTAAGCTAAGAGATGAAGCCCCGAGTTTGCCCCAGAGAAGCTAAGAGAGGACTCCCAGATGCTTAGAGAGAAAAGCCTCAAGAGAACTAAGCAGGTAGCTGAGAGAAGCTAACAGAGACAGAAGCCTAGAGACACTTCGGAGAAAGCCGTTTTGAAACCAGAGCTGAGGAGCAAAGGACCAGCAGACACCAGCCATGCGCCTTCCGAGCCGACAGAGGTGTTCCGGACGCCATCGGCCTTTCTTCAGTGAAGTGTCCTCTTGTTGATGCCTTAGTTTGGACACTTTTATGGCCTTAGGACTGTAAATTTGCAACCCAATAAACCCGCTTTATAAAAGCCAGTCCACTCGACTCGCTTGTGCAAGCCCAGGCAGTAATTTGCATAGTACCTTGAAGAGGCTGTAGTTAATGAAGCCTCGGAAGTACCTGATATTTTCTGGGAGAATCTGACTCAGCATTTCAATGGTTGGTTTTGAGAAAAACTGTTTTTATGTTGAATTGTTAATTGGGCAGGAATTGTTGCTAAATGCATGCTATGATCTTAGGGTTTTTTCCTGCTCTCCCTTTTCCCTGATTCTTGTAACGCATCCCTGAATGGAACTTAGGGGAAACATTTCACAACTCGGAGAAGGGAAGACTTTTTCTTAGAGAGCTGTTAAAATGGACTTAAATAATTAAACACCTCGCAGCATTGTGCTCATCAGACTGTGCTGTGCTGGGAGTCACTCGCGATCTCTTGAAAACGTGAGGGCTCCTGGGAGAGGCCACCTTGTGGAGCAGGGACTCGGCACGTTCGGGTTTGGGGTTGTGGTGCTTAGCCTGTGTGTCGGTTTGGATATGTTATGTCCCCCAGAACAGGCTTGTGGGGACAGATGTATTAGTGTTGATTAGGTCGGAATCCTTTGATTGGATAATCTCCAGGGTTACCCCACCCATTCAGGGTGGGTCTTGATGAGTTCACTGGAGTCCTATAAAAAGGGCTCACAGACAGAAGGGACTACAGAGCAACTGAAAGTGACATTATGAGAGGAGCTGCAGCTAAGAGGACAAAACACCCCAAGAGAAACATTTTGGAGAAAGCCGTTTTGAAACGCAACCTGGGAGCAGGCAAATGCCAGCCACGTGCCTTCCCAACTAACAGAGGTTTTCCGGACGCCATTGGCCATCCTCCAGTGAAGGTACCTGATTGTTGATGCCTTATCTTGGACACTTTATGGCCTTAAGACTGTAACTTTGTAACCAAATAAACCCCCTTTATAAAGCTAATCCATTTTGTAAAACGGCAGCATTAGCAAACTGATCAGCCCGTAAAAACCACGCCACAGGATCCATTCAAGAAAGTATCAGCTCTTCTTTATAAGTTCTGTTGTGTAATTTTTTTCACTGTTTTATACTAGTGGGCAAGACTAGTTGATTTCGTTAGTTTTGTTTTTGTTCCCTCTTACAAATAATGCTATATAAATGGTCATGAATTAATTCAGAATATTTAGGGAAGTAAATTTAGAAATAATCCAGACTTATTTGTAAATGCTCCTCCTTTAAAAAAGCTACAAAGCTAAAAAATATCACCAGTGAGGAATAGCCCTTCCCTGTTTGTCCCAGGAGCCCGCAGGTGGTCCTTGGCAGGAGAGGGCCGTGTTGTTGGTTGCCTCCTCAGGAACCAGATGCACCACTCTGGGTTCTCTCCCTTCCACGTTTTTAGGTCTCCACCCCCCACCTCTGAACCGAGACCTCTTATATTCAGTCCCCTTGTGCTTGTTCTGTTCTTGGCTGGGTTGGGGATGCCTGTGTGCCATGTCTGGCCTCTGTCGGCCTGCGGTTTGGAACTGCGGGCAGCGCTGCCTGGGCAGGCTAGCGGGAAGGGCATGGCCCGGGCCAGAGCACCAGGCACACGCGTTATTGATCGCTCAGGGCAGTTTGGGCAGCTGTCCGTTTGAAGAGGCCCTTCCAGCTGGAGAAGGGGGTGCAGGCAGCAAGAAGGAGGAGCAGGGCCCTGAGTGCTCCTTATGACCTGTGAGTGCTCCAAGGCTGGCTGCTTTCCACTCCGAATCGGTAGAATTGTTGCAGGCTTGAGGGGAGGCTCCTTGGGGTCCAGGCCCCCCGGGGACATGCAGATGGACCCATGTGGCTGGTTCTGCCCACAGCCAGGCCTCCGCCTTGACACCTCGCCGAGAGCGCCCACCTGGTGCCTTGTGTGGGAAAGGAAGGCCGTGCCGGCCTGGGGCCAGCCTGCCATGGGCACTCGCCGGGCCAGGCCCTGCGCTGGCACTGGAAGCGCGTGGCCCTGCTCATCCCTCACCGGGAGGCTGCTGTCCTCAGTTCACGGCTGTGGAAAGGCTTGGGAAAGCCCCAGTCGTTTGCCCGGCGTCACGTAACGAGCACGTGCAGGGACTCGAGGCCCACCGCTTCCCACAGCCAGTTTCCAGAGGTTTGTTCTTAACATTTGGCAAGGCCTGGGAGCACCGAAAGACGGGCTTGAGAAAGTTGACTTTTTCGCTGAGGCACATGAGGCTGTGAAAAGAAGCCGTGTCATGTTCCGTGAGTCTGTCAGTCTGTCCTGACCCTGTGTCAAATGAGTCCCCTAAACTCGGAGCAAGGTCCATTGTAGTAAATACCCCCAACACCACGCGGTGTGTGTTTTCATCTTCATTTATTGGACTGGGCCTGCCACTCACTGGAGGGGTAGACGCCTGTGTCACTGCTCTGTGCCCGTGAAACAAGCTGAGATGGTGGCTGTGGTGGTCGCCTGGTGGTCCCCACGTGCGGCCATGGACCCGAGCTGTTGGCACCTGTAGGGAGCCAGCTGAGTGCCCACCCTGGGCAGCTGGCAGCCCCCGACCCGGGTCAGTTGCTCAGCTGTTGAGTGGAGGCATTTTCCTCCCTCCAGGATGCAATGGCAGTTTTTAGAGCTAGGCCTAAAGCTATAGTTGTTCAGCATCCATTTTTAGTGAAGTTTGACTTACCAATCTCTGTCACTTGTGTGAAGGAAGTAGGAGGGGGGTCGCCTGCCCCCCTGCCCACCACGTCCCTTCCCGTGGCTGCGTGGTCCTGCCAGGCGGGGGCCTCAGTGTGCACCCGCCTTGGCCTCCTGCCTCCTGCTTCACCCCCAGCCCGCAGGGGCCAGAGGCAAAGGACCCCAGCCCGCTCCCACCACGCCTGCTGCGGGGACCCTGAAACTCCAGCGAGCTGTGGCCCCGCAGGCTGTAAGTGTTCAGAGAGGAGGGGGCTCCGTTTCCAGAGAACTGGTGGTGGAAGGCTGTGAGTTTATTTGAATTTACGTCATTTGCTTAGTAACTGCACAGCTCTCTTGGGGGCTCTTCAAAAGAAGGCACATTTTTGTAAAATAGTCTTTTTTCCTCCATTTCGGGGAGTGGTTCCCTAACTCCTCTTCAGGTGTAGAGAAGGTGAAAAACTGACTGTGGCTTGTTGAGTCACCGTGGCCCTAGTGAGTTATGCTGGAGCGTCACCCGTAGCACCCATTAGGAGCAAAAAGGGGTATCAGAGAAGTACCGAGGTCCAGATGTTTGTTACGTTATATTGGAGTAGATCTTACCAGAAGTCAGAGGACTCTCTATATCAACTACCATTTGAAAAAGAACAATCGAAAGCCTGATTTTTCCCTTTTGTTTACCTGTGGGGTGGGTACGGGCTGCCCGTGTCCCCTCTTGCTTAGCACCAGGGTTCGGATGTGCCTGAATGTGCCACGACGGCCACAGCTTGTTCTGCGCTGCACGCGTGATGATCTTGCTCAGGTTTTTCAAAATCCCTTTTGCATTCAGCTGACTTTTATACGTGTTAATGAAGACATCAAAATATGGAAGCAGACACCTACTGTGTACACCAGCCCACGTGCTTTTGCGTGTTCAACACTGAACTTGTACCTGCACCAACAAGTGCTCTGGCTGGATAAGGAGGTGGCTGCCCCACGAGAAATTTAACTACTAGTTTTTGGTAGCTTTTAAAAAAAATCTCATTTAATGTTTAACAAATGAGAGAATTGCTACATTTTTTAGCATTAGTAGAAAACAGTAGCCTCCTGGAGTAAGTGTAAACTGGAAGTGAACTCTTTCCTGATTTTGTGGGGTTGATCCAAGAGTCAGCGCCTCACCTTTGAGTCTTTACTTTTTGGCTCAGAGTAAGTTTTTAAAGAGACTCGTTCAGTGTGCTTCCTTCCGGTCTCGAGGCATGGCTGGTACTTCAGCAGAGCTGAGTTTTATAATGACGGCTGTTTTCTCACGTAGGCCGTGAAGTGGTTGCTTTGTAGGTGGAAATACCAGAAACCACACATCCTTTTGTCGTGTTTACTGATAGGAGACCCAGAAATGTCCATGACAATAAGGGCCTAACACCACTGTTCAGCAGTAAAAGCAATTTAAGGGATTGAAAAGAAGAAAGTGGGAGTATTAAGATGGGAAGAAAAGCATGTGTAACTTAAATTCTTTCCAGGTATTGAAAGTCTGGTTTCCTGAACTGTGCTAAGTACCGAGAAAGACAAAAGGAGGCGAGACAAGGCTTCAGTCCCCAGCGCTGCCTGGAAGCAGAGAGAATTCGGAAGCTCCTCCGGGTGTGGCTTTTCTTCTGCTTTCACTGCTGTCCAGGCGGAGCTTCTCTGCTGTGGCTCTGAAGTGCAGGCTGCGCCCTCAGGACACGGCAGGCCTGGCCCGGGAGGCCGAGCGCCGTGGGCCCAGGAGCGTCGCCTGTGTCCTGGTTTTCCGTACGGTCCTCAGGCTGCTGTAGTCACCTGGGAGCTGCTGGAGGAGAGCCGTGTGTGGCATCATGGTGGCCCAGCTGAAGTGCCAGTCGGGAATGCAGCAAGCCCAAGGACTCGTTCGATTAACCTTCTAGGACAGTTTCTAGTGGTTTCTGCTGTAGCTTTAGAGGCTGTGTGGTGTCCTTGGGAAATGACATACAGCTCGAAGGGAAAGCGTGAGTGCGTTACGGAGGTGGTAACACCAGCTGCCCCACCATTGTATCCTCCGTTAGCTGAAAGTTCCGTCTTTTCAGCAGGAGACTTTGTTAAACAATAAAGCAGTTGCGAAGATGGTACTGAAACACCGTCAAGTATCTATAATGATTTTGACTTAAGGTAAAAATATGAATTGGAACCTCTTGTCAAAAAGAATTTCTCAGAATTACTTATTCTGGGTTGAACTGTGTCGCCCAAAAAGTTATGTTGAAGCCCTAACCCCAGGACCTCAGAATGTGAGCTTATTTGAGAAGAGGGTCGCAGTTACGGCGAGGCCTTCCTGGGGGCTGCGGCTGGGGCCAGCCTGGCGGGGATGGAGGGCGCCAAGACGGCCACCACCGACCGGCTGAGGCCGCGGAGCCTCCGGAGGGAGCCGGCGTCCGGGTTCAGCTTCTGCCTCAGCTTCCTTATTCCAAGCCACCCCGTTTGTGGAGCTCTGTCACGGCAGCCTGGGAAAGGGGGACATTCCTGAGCGGAAAGGATGTTGTTGGTTGAGGTGCGCACTTGGCTCCAGTGCGCCTGTGGAAAAGCGTTTCTTTTGGAGCTGAGCAGGTCAGTGTTGATGGTCTCAGATGAAAACATTTTAAATTTGGCGCCACATGAATTTTGCTGCATGAGAACATGCAATGACTTCTCACTGTGTCCCTCTGTCCACGCAGCAAATACATGCTGACCGTCCCACAGGCCCCCACGCCCAGGCCGAGCCGTCCTGGGGGAAATGCGGGCCCTGAGGAGGTGGGCTCCACGTAAGGCGTGACCGTGCTGGGGAGAAGGTTAGCTGAAGAAAGAATGGCCTCACTGGACCTCGTTGAAGCAAAAACCTGAAAGCGAGAGGTCTTCCTTTGAATCTTTTATTTCTTCATCAGAACGACATAAACATCAAGGGAAAGAACGTGCGGCGTTGGTTATTGACGCTGCCGTGCCGTCCTCGTGTCTGGGCAGAGTGAAGTCGAGCCCGAAGGTCAGGCTGAATACTGCGGGTGGGGTTAGGGCTTGTACCGAAGGAAACGCTGGTTTCGGTTGCTTGAACCGCCTGGGATGTGTGTCTGCTGCTGGGCAACAGGTTACTCCGGACTCAGAGGCTCTCAGTCGCACAGTGAGGGCCCGTGGTCTGTGCCGGCGGTTCAGAGCCGAGCCCACGTGGGCGCCTGCCCTGGCTGTGGCTGCCTTGTACTGCCCTTGTCTTGCTGAGTCTTGATGAAAATTGGATTGAGTTATACTGGACTGTTTGAGAATAGATAGAAATGTTTAAAGTCTCTTTTTTTCCTCTTGTTTTTTTTTTTATTGTTGATTTTATTAAAAAAATCTTACTGTGCTAACATGTAGCCATTTACCATTCTGTTTTTAAGTGTCCAGTTAACTGGCAGTCATCACCATCACCGCGTCGTGCTCTTGAAACGTTGCCATCACCCCAAGAGGAAACTGTCTCCGTGAAGCCCTAACCCCATCTTCCCACCCTCCTGTCCGCTGGCTGCCTCGGATCTCCTTCTGGTCCCTATGAATTTGCTCCTTGGGGAGATTGCTCTCCATGAGCTGTGTGTTCCTGCAGCCGTCTCACCTCCGGGACAGCTCACCCAGCGGCCCTTTCCAGTCGCTGACAGATTCTGGTGACGCTGCCTGTAGCCCCCCGGGAAAGCGTCTCCGCTCGAGTACTTGCACCTTCCGGAATCGAGAGAGGGCTTGGTGGGGGTTGCTGGTGCCTCCTGCCAGTGGGGAAAACGCTGAGGGGCGTAAAGGGTGGGGCAGCGGTTACGCTGCTGCAAGGAGTACATCCCCACCCTCCCCGCCAAGCCTCACACGTTCCTGTTCAAGGTTCACGATGAAGAGGCTTCCCAAAGCTTAAAAATACATTTTTTTGGACTTGGAGATGATGTAAACATTTGCTTGCTTCTGTTAGTGTCAGTTGTTGAGGGTTTGAACCCTCATTTTCACTAGGTATTTTAGCTAAATCAACAGAAAAGGCAAGGAAGGAATTTCATTGCACTCAAGACGTCACATGATTCAGGTGCCCTGAGACACGG
>PVKY010004146.1:0-19877 GCA_004027775.1 Bradypus variegatus
TCAAACTACAACCCAGAACCCATGAATCTTGAAGACAATTGTATAAAAATGTAGCTTATGAGGGGTGACAATGGGATTGGGAAAGCCATAAGGACCACACTCCCCTTTGTCTAGTTTATGGATGGACGAGTAGAAAAATAGGGGAAGGAAACAAGCAAACAAACAGACACAGGCACCCAGTGTTCTTTTTTACTTTAATTGCTCTTTTTCACTTTAATTATTATTCTTGTTATTTTTGTGTGTGTGCTAATGAAGATGTCAGGGATTGATTTAGGTGATGAATGTACAACTATGTAATGGTACTGTGAACAACTGAATGTACGATTTGTTTTGTATGACTGCGTGGTATGTGAATATATCTCAATAAAATGAATATTAAAAAAAAATGACAGCAAATGACAGCAAAAAATTGACTGCTCCCCATCCTTGAAGCTCAGCTCCGGCTTGCCCTCCCCAGGGAGACTCCCTGACTCCTGGGGGGAGGATCTCATTGTCTTCACAACTCCCTTTCAGCTCTTATTTCCTGGAGCTCTTGACCACGGACTCTGGGAGCCAAGAGAACAGAGCAGGGAGTGCTGAGAACAGCAAGCAGACCCCCGCTGGCTGTATAAAAACGCCCCTTGCACATCCACACTATGCCACATTGTCCAAAACATCTTCCCATCCCTGACCTAACAACCAACATACCTGTTAAAGACCAACCCTCTGGAGATTCCCTAATTCACAGCTGGTGATGGCACAGTGCCAAACCCAGACCTTCTGCCACCATCAAGGCTACAGGGGATATGCTGCAACCTGGGCATGGCAAAGATGGGGCAGGAGTTCCTGGCTTGGGGCCCTTTCCCCGGAGAGATGGCTTTTCCTACCCACCCATCTTCAGACCCGTACACAATAAATCCATTTTACAGATGGGCCAAATACTGAAGGCAGCCCAGAGAAATTGCAATCCCAGGCATGGCCACAAGGAGGCAGCATCGGATCTCATTTCCATCCCCTACACATCGCAGACTATACCGCCCTCTATTGATTGTGGGAGAACACAGCAGAGAGGCTGAGGAGCATTTGGAGAAACTGAAGCATGACTGTTACCTTTTTGGGGAGGGAGTACACGAGAGAAGCCAAGCCCAGGAGGTGCCCCGTGGTGGCTGCAGGTCCACTGGCATCTCCAGCTCTGTCATAGGGCACTGGCCTGACTAGCACAGTCCTTGATCTTTTGCATTGCGGTACCCAGCAGCCCCAGGGAGTCAGGCCCTGTTTCAGGTGTAGCTCAGCCACCACGTGTGAAGGGGGACAGAGGAAAGTGTTATCTCTGAGTCTAAAAATGAGGAGAGGGTAGATGGCTGGTGGCTGAGACCTGCCTATGCCCAGGCCTCTTAGTGGGGCCAGGCCTCAGGGGGCTGAGGTGGGATCCACAATCGCTGGGCTGAGCAGGAGGGGCAGAAAGGGCAGGGAGCACAGGGTGGGCAATGGGATGCTTGCCTGGCCACGGCGTCAGGGTCAAAGGGTGAACACCTGTACCAAGCCAGGCACATCAGATGCTCCTTCTGGGGAATTGGGGATTGAGACAGAGAAAGGAGGTGGCCTCCTTGTGGGGCTGAAAAAGTACCAAGTAACCCCAAGCAGGGTCAGTGGGTGCCCTGTCCTCTGCTTCACAGGGTGGCAGGAGAAACCTGTCTGTGAGAGGTGGGGAATAGGTGCCCGATAGAGCTCTAGCCTTGTTCCTGCTCTGCCGAGAGGCTCTGGGGCCTGCAGGCTGCACCAGGGCCCCCTTGGGGTATAAGGCCTGGCCAACGGGGCAGGAAGAGCCTTCCGGGCACACCTGAGGGCCTCCAGGACAGCCTCCATGACGCCACACCCACCGACTGGAGCAGCGTCAGGACTCGGTTTCTCTCCTCCCCACAGCCCTTCTGTGAGCCCCACGTGCGACACTCCCAGAAGGCACGTGACGGGGAATGGCCGCTGTCTGCACAGCCTGGCTCAGGTGGCCGAGTGCTGCGAGCTGTGAAGGAGCCAGTGCGACATGAGCTGATGTGGAGAGACGCCCACGACGCGAACGAGAACAAAACAAGTGGCAGCCCAGCCCTGCGAGAGAAGCCGGGGTCACCGGCTCCACGGCCAGTCTGCCCCCACTAAACGGGCACTGTCTGCCTCCAGAGCACAGGCCACTCACTTCCTCCTTATTTGTATCTTGTTATGACAAGGGGCGTGTATTATTTTTGTGTTCTTAAAAGAGTTAATAATTAAAAAACAATGAAATTTTCCTGTGAAGGTATGGTCAGTCACTGCCCAAGAAGGACCCAGTGGGTGTTCCGCTCATGAACTGCCAACCCCTGGAGGCCTCGTTGCCAGGGCACCTCCCTCCCACCTGCAGAGAGCAGAAGAGGGACCCTGGCTCGGGGTGCTCTGCTTGGAAGGGGGCTCCACCCACAGCCCCACCCCGGCCCTGGAACACCCAGAGCAGGCTTCTCCCCAGACCCATCCCCACATCTGCCCACATGTGAGGGTGAGTCCCAGACCTGGGACTGAAGCCTGGGGCGGCCACCTGCTGCTGGAGGGGCCCTGTGTGAGGTGCTGCGCTCTCTGAACCTTGGTCTCCCCATCTATAAAGCAGGGATTTGAACCCTGGTCCCCTGGACTGGGAGCCTGCTGAGCCGGGTGTTGTTCTACTTCTTAACTAGGCTTGACCAGCTTCTTCTTGTCATTTATCCCTCACTTCCCCATGAGGTGGGTACTGTTATTATGCCCATTCGACAAATGGAGAAACTGAGGTGCAGAGGGGAGGTGGTCACTGCCCAGTTTCCCACAGTCAGTGAGAGAGAGAACTGGACCCAGCCCAGGGCTGTCTGATCCCAGGGCCATGCTCTAAGCCTCTCTGCAGTGCACCCCACCCCACAGTGGAGTCCTGGGGATTATGTGACACATGCTGAAGCCTCTCACCCCATGCCTGGACAAACAAGTTCCTACCTGAGCTGGGTGTAACCTTATCTGGGAGCTTTCCTTGACTGACAGCCACTCTACAGCACTTGGCCACACAGACCTCACACAGCACCCACCACGAGCAGAGCAATAAACTGTTTCTTTATTGTGAATCTGACAGGCAGTTCTGCATGGGGATTGGGGAGAGCAGGGCTTGGGGGAGCCAGGGATGGAATGCTCCCTAAAACAGATCCTGCTACTTCTCTTGTCTGGGGCTGGAGCCCAGCCTGATTCCCACCCACAGGGTGTAGCCGCAGAGCAGCCACTAAGAGCCTCAGGAGAGCAGGGCGGCCCAGGGCTGGGGGTAGGGGTGGGCCAGCTCCCCTGGGGCTGGGTCAAGGGGGGTGAAGTAGCCTCTCTGTGCCTCTCGGGGGGTCTGCTGAACAGAAATTGAATTTGAGTCTTGACCCCAGCACCCCAGGGCCCTAGGAGCTATTCAGTGTTAGAAGCAAGAGGGCTCAGGGGGTAGCCTCGAATATCAATATAATGGGGGCGGCACCAATGGGCAGAAGGCTCCTGCCCCCCTCCACTGCACCTGAGCACAGTCACCCTGCCGGGGGTGGGCCCAGCGGCCCTGGTGCCTGGCAGCCAGCATCTCCCACTGCCCCATCCTGGCGGGATGCTCAGTGCACTGGGGGGGCCTCGGCGATGGCCTTCTCCACCCGCAGGTACCAGGGCCGGATACGTGTGTGACGCATCAGATCGTCAAAGGCCTCCATGCCCTCCATCACGCGCAGTACACCATACACTGCCTGGATGGGGACAAGGTGGCGGGGTTAGGCACGGTGTTGGGGGGCTGGCACAAAGGAGATAGACGGGTTCTCCAGCCTGCCCCTGCATAGGCACTTCACTTCCCCTCTCCGTGATCTCCCGAAGGGCCAACTTTGAATGAAGTGTGGGGTAGCTTCTGGTTTCACCTGTCCTGCCCCCACACCCCCTTTCCAGGCAGCAACCTCCCCGAGTTTCCTTTGGGAGAATACCCTCCTCTGCTCTCAGATTCTGAGGTTTAAGGGGAGGGGACCCCAACTCCCAGCTCCAAGATTCAGACCTGCCAATCAAAACATTCCACGCCAGGCTGCAAGACTGCTCAAGGATAGACACCCAAGCCAGGCCAGTAAGATGCCATCCCATGACTTTTGCTGTGGAAGCCTGGAGCCCCAAATCTAGACCTGCCTCAGGCTGAAGCCAACTCTGGTCCCCTGGATCCAGCCAGGCTTGAAGCCACCTCCTACCCCTGAACTTGTCAGTCATGTGAATCAGTATAGTTCCTTGTAGTTTCTTATTCCCTTAAGCCACTCTTAGTTGGGTTTCTGTCCCTGACAACAGATGTAACCAGGTTCCTCTGGGGAGTAGGAGGCTGTAAGATGTCAATATTGTCTGAGCTTTCCCCCGCCTTGCCCAGGATAGACCCTCAATCTGGCACTTCCTGCCACCACCACACTCACCAGGTCAGCAAGGTTAGGCTCCTGGCCCCCCATGAAGGGCCGGTCTTTGCCCACAGCTGCCACCCACTTGTTGGCAGCCTCATACAGGTCCACACGCACGTCATCCTGGAGGTGGTGCCTGGGCCGGGGATGAGGGAAAAGTCTACCAAGGAACTCCCACCTCTGGCCCAGGGACCTCCTTTGGGGAGAGTGGGAAGGCCTGGGGGCCAGGATCCCTCTGCTGCACCCCAGATGGGGGCATTGCACCCACAGAGCCTGAGAGGCCTCAGTGATGATCTGCCCCAGATGGGGAGACCGTGGCTCAGGAAGGTCAAGAGACGTGGCCACAGAGCCCGAGGCAAAGGAAGGCACAAGACAGGGACCCAGGCATCTGAACTCCAAGGCCAGCCCTGCTGCCCCTGGGGTGGGGGAGGTGATTAGGAGTTCTGGGTTTGAGTCCTGGCTCTGCTGTGTGATCTGTCCTTGTTCCTTGCCTTCTCTGGGCCTCAGTCTCCCAGACTGAGAGGACAGATGGGAGATCTATCCTCTGAGGGTTTTGCTGGGATCATCTTTGGGATGGAGGATCCAAGGCCAACATCACAGCCCTTGGGCCTGGGGACTGAGGAGCAGTAGGCCCCCAGAGAGACACATGCATATACACGCACAAATGCACACATACACACGTGCGTGCACCCTCACCTGCTCTTGAGTCGCTTGCTGATGAGGTACATGGCAGCTGCGCCCACATACTTGGCCACAATGCCCTCTAAGGCCCCAAACTTGCCCTCATGCACAATGTAGTCAAAGGAGGCCAGGGCCTCGGTGGGTGTGCGGTACACGTTGGGGGAGATGAGGTGCACCAGCCAGTCATCTGCCCACTGCCGCCACTTCATCTCCTCCCTGTGGGTACAGTGGGGAGGGATGCAGGAGCGAACATGAGCCACCAGCCCTGCCCTGCCAGCTCCACCCTCCCAAGCCCACTGCTAGGGGGTAAACCAGGGGAATTCCAAGATGCGGAAGTCCAGACTGGTCATTGTGCGGACAGGAAGCTGAGGCCTGGACAGGAGACTCAGTCCCAGGCTTGGGGCGGCTGCTGGCCCAGCCCTCATGGTCTCCCAGGCTGCTTCCCCCCTCCCCCTGCCCTCACCACCTACCCTGGGCTACCCTCAGCCCCACTCACGTCCTTGCCTCCTTCCCACCATAGATTCGCTGGGCCTCCTTCTCATCTAACATGAGCCAATACTTGTTGCAGAATTCAATCACCTCCTTGCCCTGGTCGTTCTCGGCTTTCATGGGTGGGTAGTAGGTGATGATCTCCTCCAAGCGCTGCCTTTGGGGAACATCCAGAATCTCACTCCAATTCCTTCCTTGGGCAGACTGAGCCTCACCTCTCCCATCCACCCTAGCTGACTAACCCCAAAGTGGAGCCAGGACTGTGTGGACAAAGGCTTTCTGCCCCTCCTGTGGGTGACACAGGAGGCCCTACAGCAAGAGGAATTTGGGAGACACACCTGCAGCCCTTCCCTGACAAAGGGAGATGTTTGGGGTTAAGGGACTGTCCCAGAGTAGGATGCCCATGGCCCATTCTGGAAAGGCAGCAGCAACCCCTCCCCTGCACCCATGTGGGCCACTCAGGTGAGGCTTCCCTGGAGCCAGGAGGAGGATGGAACACAGACCTGGATCTCTGGGGGGCTCCTTACCCTGACACGAGGTAGGTCTTAAGGGCACTGATGATGACAGAGGAGTCATTCAATTGTTGCTGGAAGAGAAGAGGTTGGTTTAGATCCAGGTTCTCACTGACCACCTGGAGCTCTTAAATAATATCGACATCCAGGGATTCCAAGGTCACTGACTAGATGGAGCCTGGGCACTGTTTATCCATCCCCAGGGGTTCAATCCTAAAACTGATGCCCACTGAGCTCACCCCTCCCCCCAGGCTCCAGGCCCTGCCTCCACGCACCTGCCCTGGGTGAAGGGGACGTAGGTGTGGCTAATGGGAGGAGGGCATGAGAGGACCCAGGGCCTGGGGCCAGAGCCCACTCACCCACCCGACCTCCGGGGGATAGAGAGGCAGGACAGGCTCCAAGAAGCTACCAATCAGGTGCTGAGTACTGCCAGGCATTTCATGTCTGCTGACTCTACAACCCAGAGCTTTTGGTCCTGTCATTAAAGAGCCCAACTTTGAACCCAGACCATCCTGACTCCAGAAGCCATATTCTTCAGCTCTGTGGTACTCACCCTCACTTCAACACAGCTGGTGTTTAGCATTGGTGGGGATGGAAGGGAGCCAATGTTTATCAGAGCAGCTTGAATAAAGTACTTAACTTCCCCTTCATAATTCTGTCAAGGTCTAGAGAAGCCAAGTTCCTTCAGTGGCTACAGAGCAGGGCCAGAGCCAGGGTACCTGAGGCAAACCTGTGGTTTTCCCGGGCTTTAGGATGAACCTGGGACAGGCGGTGGATTTTATGGGAGTTGGGAGGAACCCCGAAGCTCACCAAACAGTCTCCTTCCTGTGCCAGCAGGATGGGCACCTTCCTGTAGGAGGAGAACTTGATCTCAGTCTTGCGCACAGGGTTCACCTCCACCACCTGGTAGGGCAGGGCGTGGAAATCGAGGAAGGCACGGACCTTGCTGCAGAAGGGACACATCTTGTACTGGTACAGGGTCAGCTGCAGGCTGCTGGGTAGGGAGAACTGGGTAGGGAGCAGAGGGAGGGGCTTCTGAGGGCCCAGTGCCCCCAGGCCCAGGCCCTGCCCCCAGCCAGCAAACATGAGTTTCCCAGGGGAGTCTTCTGAGATGACCCTGAGAGCATGCAAAGGAATGGGGGTAGGTGTCCTCCTGGAAGGCGGGGAGAGCAGCCCATGCAGTGGACAATCCGAGTTCAAGCCTCTTTCCAGCACACCCCCCAGGGGAGAAGGCCAAGCATACGCTGAGGATCTGTGTGCAGGTGGAATCTTCAGCTCTGTCCAACAGTGGATGCTACCTCTCCTCTCCCTCCCGTCCCAAAGGGACACCAGATAGCCCCAGGGGTGCCCCTGCCAGATGCAGAATAATTGCTTCAACTTGGGCTGTCTTCCCCCCTCCCCCACTCTGCTCCCCTAAACCCAGGTACCCTGACCAAGAGGTCCCCAGCGGGTAGGAAAGGGAGGGCGGGGGTCCCAGGCTACCATTACCCCTCTGCTGGGCTGGGTTATCACCTAAGCTAGCAAGTGGGATCTACATCAAATCTCCAAGGGGGCATTGTATCTGGGTAATGGGCCTGGAATCTGCATTTTCAGCAAGAAAGGTGAGCTCGCTGCACATCCATGTTTGAAAGTCACAGCTGGGGACCACATCCCTCAATATGCAGGTGGGAAACTGAGGTCAGAACGGCAGAGGTGGGCAGGCAATCCCCTCCCCCTCCACCCACCCCTCTTCCCCTGGGTCCAGGAAAGGAGCACC
This sequence comes from Bradypus variegatus, assembly GCA_004027775.1. Classification (NCBI taxonomy): domain Eukaryota; kingdom Metazoa; phylum Chordata; class Mammalia; order Pilosa; family Bradypodidae; genus Bradypus; species Bradypus variegatus. The sequence continues at coordinate 7,842 of PVKY010004146.1, forward strand.
TGTAGGTGGGCTGTGGGGACAGAGCAGAGAAAAGGGGCTGTGATGTCTCCCCAGCAGCAGGTCTACAATTTCAGATGGGACACCTCCCTGCCTTGGGACCTGGATTCTAAGAGCCATCAGTGCCACGCAGACTAATAATTACACAACTTTAGGATTTAAGGGAATTGGGGAGGACCAAACGTTTGGAAAGTGATAAACTATGAAAGCCACTTTCCCTTTTAGATTCTCCCAATCTTTCAATTAAAAAAGTCTTCCTAAAACATGTCAGAAAACAATTTTAAAAGAAAGACAACAATTCTAGTAAGCAGGTATCTGTGAGCGTCCCCATTTTACAGATGAGTCACTCAAGTCACTCGCCCGAGGTCACGATCGGGCGAAGGAGCGGGACCGGATTCCGTGGGTTCCCAGAAGTCCTGAGGTTCGGCGCTGTCTGATCCCAGCTCCCGCCCCGCCAGGCCCTGTCTGTCCGTACCTGCGCGGTCGCGCTCTCGGCGTGGAGCTCCTGGGAGCGCAGGTGCCATCGCGCCGTGTGGTACAGCCCCAGGGCGCCTCCCAGGGTCAGCGCCGCTGCGCCCAGAAGCCGTGGGCTCCCCTTGCGGGCGGTAGCGCGGCCCGGGAACCCCGCTGTTCCCGCGAGGCCAGCCCGGCTCTGCGCCAGGACCGCGGGCCCGGGGCGGCCGCCCAGCCTCCAGGCCAGAGAGCGCCCGCCGGGCCACAGTGACCGCGCCACCAGTGTCACCAGGGCCATGTTGGAGCCGTCAGAGCGGCGTGCACCGCGGGCGGCGGGCGCGCGAAACGGACTGCGGGAGACGCCGGCTCCCCTTAAAGGCGCTGGGTCTTCAGCGCCGCGCAGGTTGCCGGGAGCTACGATGACGCTGGGGGCGGAGGCGGGAAGGGATTCGGGAAGGAACAAAGCTCCTAAGACCCGGCGTGCGTGTGCCCGCGTCCAGGTTCGAAACACTCTTCACCGCCGCAGGAACCCCCAAAGATGTCTGGAAGTCGCCAGATGCCTCCGGATACATAAATAGTGGGTGTCATCCCAGGCTGAATGCAAGGACCACCGGGCTCTGCCCCTTAGCTCGCTAGTGGCTTTTGCGCCCCAGGATCTTCGTCTGCAATATGTAATTAGTAGTGTCTACCTCACACACCCCTTCTAAAGAAATTAAGCATTTCACCGTATCAGGGAAAGGCCACGGATTCCACTCAACGAAAACCGCGGAAACGGCCGTACTCAGTCTACAAATCGGGCTCTTTCTGCCCTCCCGTACCACTGCACCGTCCCTTCTGTGGCTCGAACCATAAAATTTTCCTGGAGCCATAGGGGGCCTTGAATACCACGTGTCTCAGATTTCGCCCAGCGGAGGGTCCGGTTCGCCGACCAAGAGGTCCCCAGGTATAGGAAACGGTAGGGTGGAAGGTCCCACGCTGCCCTCGCCCCTCTCCCGGGCTCGGTTCCCCTCGTGAGTGCTCGGGCCTCCACCGCCTAGGCTTCTCCGCGGGCAGCCCGGGACTGGCCCCGCTCGGTAGCCGGGAGAAGGCGGAGCTGGTGGGGCAGGCGGCTAGTGGGCGGAGCTCTGACCGTGCCCGGGTTGTCGGCGGGGCGGAGGGCCGACGGGGCGGGGCAGCGAGGCGGAGGAAGGCTTGCGTCTCTTGGCCGCGTTTAGCCCCGGTGTTACCCTTTCTCCGTCCCGCGTTCCTCCTACTGCCTCGCTTTTCCCACCCGCGCCGGCTTTCGGTGCCACGGTCGTTGGTTCCATCGTCTTGGGGCCTCAGCTTCGGTAGAGCAGGTGACTGAGGGGAGGCGCTGAAGCGATCTTTGCCATTCTAGGGTTGCCTTCCTGGGACGGTGAATCGGAGCCTAGGTCGGGGCTTAGAAGGGACGGAAGAGCCCGGCTCTCGCCATAAGTGTCTCCTGCACTGGGATGTATCAGGATTAAATGAGAAAATGAATGAGGGGAGTGAAGCTGCTGCCTTAGACACCTGGTATTTATGTGTCCACCCGGCAGCTGCCCCACCCCAGCATGCGGTGACTCCACCCTTGCCAAATATAAGAAGGAAATCCAATGATCAGCCCTTCAACTAAAATACAGTTGTCCCTTTGTCCTCCTGGCCAAGATTAGGCAGGACATCAGCGCGGGCCCTTGGCTCTTGGTTGGCTGTCCCCTACTCATTTTGCTTCCCAGCCTTTGGTCTGTCTCTTCCTTAATTAATTCCAGCCGGGGATGTCTGGTCTGTGGCCAGCACTGATCACAACCCTGCTTAACGCCCAGGGAACCTCGGGGCTGAGGACCCAGCTGTGTCTGAGCTGGATGGTGCCCTAGACACAAGTCTGAGTTGTGCAAATGCCAGGGCCAGTATATAGGTGGCCACTGAGCATAGCCTTGCTGTGAGGCCCCTTCCCCTGACCATCTCCTGGCCCCCACACCCTACCTTCACGGAACATTTGTGTTCTGCTCTCCTCTCTCCGGAGAGGGGCTTCAGGGGCTGGCCGGCCTGCCAAGTTCAATGGGATCCTCTCCCACTCCATTCACCCCCAGGAGGGGACCCAGTGGAGCTCCCAGTGTGATTCAGTCAGAAGGCCGGATGCGTTTCCTTGATACTCTGTCAGCTCCCCCCAGTGGCTGTGGGAGAAAGAGCTGGAGGCAGCTTCAAGAAGGGCCTTCTTGAAAGGAGGGACTGATGCTGTCGGTTCTCTGTTGCCAAACTGTCTATGGACAGCCTGATCAAGGATGAATGGGTATATATAGAGAGGGCAACAGTGAATCAAGTCAAGGCATGAAGACATGGACGTTATGAAGAAACAAACAACTATTGGTTAGAAACAACAAGTGAAGGACAAAACACACATTTGAGGGAAGCAGAACAAAAGGCAAAGACACTGGAAGAGTGGCCAAGACTGTCCTCAAAGGGCCAAGCCCAGAGACCCTGAACTCCAGCTGCCCCTCACCCAGGCTGTTGGAGCAGGTGCCTGCCTCCCATACAGATGTGAGCAATCCCTGGGCCCCAGGGCTTGGGGTCATCTCAGAGTCTTTTGTACCTTGAAACCAGAGGCACCTAGAATGTCCAATTTCCTTCCTCTTAGAAGGTACAGGAAGATACGTTTGGAAAGCGAGTTACTAGACAGAAGTCTGGGTGCCACTGACCCTTCTTCCACCTCTTAATCCCCAATTCTGTGTATCCTGGCCATGGAGAGACACCACTAGTTACTATTTGCTCCTGTCCTGCCAGCTCACTCCCCAACCTCAAGCAGGTGCTCATGGCTATGGGGAAGGGGTGGGAAGGAAATGGCAGAGCCAGTGACTGCCACAGGCACCTCTGTGTCTTCTTTCAAGGTGAAGTGAGGTTCTTGGTAAGAAGGAGTGAGGCATGGAATGCCATGGCCACGCACATAGCATTCAGTTAGACCAGCACTTTGTTTGCAAGGTTATCTGACAATTTCTCCTATGAAATATGGTTCTGATATCTATTTTAGTGTCTCTTTTGAAAAGATGGACAAATGCAGTTCTAATTTAAATTTAGTTTCCTTTAAAACAGAAGAGTTTGAGAGCCTGCAGATCCTTGCAAAGAAAGCAAGCATACTGAGGGTCAGGGAAGATGGAATTGACACATGTGCAGACCACCCACCATCCTGAGCTAACTCCGTAGTTCCAGCACTGCTGGCCACCAGTGTGGCTTGACAGTTTCACAGGCTGTGATATCTTTATTTGTGATTGGATCTGTTTCAGTAATGTCTATAATGGGCTGGGGGCACAACGCCACTAGTGATGAGCTTGTAAAACTATCCTCATTTTGCAAATTTGTCTGAAGATGTCCTTCATTAGATCTTCTTTGAACTGATCAAAATTCTTTGTTAAGAAGAGGAATTTTAATGATTACTATATCCAATTTAGCTTTTCATTTATCAGAATGAGGAATTTCCATGCAAAGTGTATTATTTTCAACAAAGTGCTTTGGAATACTTCTCTTACTTTGTCACTTAGAAGTAAAACAAAAAGTATACATAATAAACCAAACCATTAGAATGTATTGGATAAGGTAGATAAGTAGTTATGTTAGTTGTTAAGAGCAAAGATTTTCAGCAGAGAAGACATGTAAGGGCAAAAATTCCACATGTTGAGTAAAAACCCCATCTTTTTTTTATACTTTATCAAAAAAATTTAAAAAACAATCAAAACAAGACAAAACAAAGGAATAAGAAAAACAACCTAAAATAACTACATTGCTTCTAACATGTTCCTACCATACCCCAAGAAAATTAACATACCATAGTCATTCTGGAGCATTCCAATGTAATTAAGATTACTCTCAATATCTTATCTGTTCTTTTTAGATTATTGTTTCCCCTTCACTAGCTGCTGTCTATCTCTAGGTCCCCTACATCCTACAATATAAAACATTTATTTTAAATTTTTCACAGAGTTCACGTTAGTGGTAACATACAATATTTCTCTTTTTGTGCATGGCTTATTTCACTCAGCATTATGTCTTCAGGTTTCATCCATGTTGTCATATGTTTCATGACCTAGTTTCTTCTTACATCATGTGTACATACCACATTTTGTTTATCCACTCATCTGTTGAAGGACATTTGGATTGTTTCTATCTCTTGGCAATTGTGAATAATGCCACTATGAACATCAGTGTGCAAGTGTCTGTTCCTGTCACTGCTTTCATATCTCTGGGCATATACTGAGAAGTGAAATTGCTGGATTGTAGGTTAGCTCAATATCTAGTTTTCTAAGGAACTGCTCCTCCAGAGTGGCTGTACCATTATACAGTCCCACCAGCAATCAATAAGAGTTCCAATATCTCCACATCCTCTCCAGTATTTATAGTTTCCTGTTTGTTAATGGCAGCCATTCTAATTGGTGTAAGATGATATCTCATTGTAGTCTTAATTTCCATCTCTGTAATAGCTAGTGAAGATGAACATTTTTTCATGTGTTTTTAGCCATTTGTATTTTTTCTTCAGAGAAATGTCTTTTCATATCTTTTGTCCATTTTGTAATTGGATTGTTTGTACTACTGTCATTGAGATGTAGGATTTATTTATATATGCAAGATATGAGTCCTTTATCAGATACGTGGTTTCTAAATATTTTTTCCCATTGAGTTTGCTGCCTCTTCACCTTTTTGACAAATTCCTTTGAGGTACAGAAGCTTTTAATTTTGAGGAGTTCCCATTTATCTATTTTTTCTTTTGTTGCTTGTGTTTTGGGTGTAAGGTCTAAGAAGTGTCCTCCTGATACAAGTTCTTGAAGATGTTTCCCCACATTATCTTCTAGGAGTTTTATGGTACTGTCTCTTATATTGAGGTCTTTCATCTACTTGGAGTTAATTTTTGTGTGGGGTGTGATGTAGGGGTCCTCTTTCATTCTTTTGGATATGGCTATCCAGTTCTCCCAGCCCCATTTATTGAAGAGGCTGTTATGTCCCAGTTCAGTGGGTTTGGGGACTGTTCCGTCTTGCTAGTGCTGCTGTTTTGCAAAACATCAGAATTGGATTGGCTTTTATAAAGAAGGTTTATTTGGTTACAAAGTTACAGCCTTAAGGCCATAAAGTGTCCAAGTTAAGTCATCAACAATAGGGTACCTTCACTGAAGAAAAGCCATTGGCATTCAGAAAACCTGTTATCTAGGAAGGCATGTGTCAGCTTTCAATGGCCATTTTCAAAATGTGTCCTTCAGCTGCAGTAAATGTCTGGGCCTGTGTGGCTCTCTTTTAAAGTACTCCAGTAATTAAATCAAGACCCACCCTGAAGGGTGGGGTCCACATCTCCATGGAAATAATCAAAGGATTCCAACTTAATCAACACTAATACATCTGCCCCCACAAGATTGCATTAAACAACATGGCTTTTTCTGGGGGACACAATATATCCAAACTGGCACAGGGACCTTATCAAAGATCAGTCGACCATAGATCTGGGGGTCTATCTCCAAATTCTCAATTCGATTCCATTGATCAATAAGTCTTTCTTTGTGCCAATACCATGCTGCTTTAACTACTGTGGCTTCATAGTAAGCTTCAAAGTCAGGACGTGTAAGACCTCCCACTTCATATTTCTTTCTTAGAATGTTTTTAGCAGTTCAAGGCATCGTTCCCTTCCAAACAAATTTGATAACTAGCTTTTGCAAGTCTGCAGAGAAGGTTGTGGGAATTTTTATTGGAATTGCATTGACTCTGTAGATGAGTTTGGGTAGAATTGACATCTTAACAACATTTAGCCTTCCTATCCATGAACATGGAATATTTTTCCATCTTTTTAGGTCCCCTTCTATTTCTTTTAGTAAAGTTATGTAATTTCCTATGCATAGGTCTTTTACATCTTTGGTTAAGTTTATTCCCAGGTACTTGATTTTTTTAGTTGCTGTTGAGAATGGAATCTTTTTCTTGAGTGTCTCTTCAGTTAGGTCTTTTCTAGTGTATAGGAACTTTACTGACTTATGTGTATTAATCTTATATCCCGCTACTTTGCTAAATTTGTTTATTAGCTCAAGTAGCTGTGTTGTTGATTTCTCAGGGTTTTCCAAATATAAGATCATATCATCTGCAAATAATGACACTTTTACTTCTTCCTTTCCAATTCAGATGCCTTTTATTTCTTTGTTTTGCCAGATTGCTCTGGCTAGCACTTCTAACACAATGTTGAATAATAGTGAAACCTTATCTTCTTAAATTGAAATTAAAATATCAGCATGAACTATAATCATTGGCTGCTTAATAAGATTATAGTTTATAATCCTAGGTCTGTCCACTGAAAAGAACTTGAAGTACTGACAGCCCTGTTGATATAAGCATCCCCGGTGCCCAGGAAGTGGCCTCTAAATTTCATTTCCTTCTAAAAAGAACCAGAGATTCTTGGAGAAATGGTTGTTTCTGAATGTGGGGCAGAAAACGTACAGGATGAACCTGGGATATCTTTTGCCAGAAAGCCAAGAGGAGTTCAACGTCTGAGTCATGTCAAAAGAACATAGGAAGAAGTTTGAGGCTCTTTTTGTGGGAGGATGTGTTAACTGATTCTATTTCTGTAATGGTTATAGTCGACTCAGAGTTTCTTTTTCTTCTGGAATTCATTTGGTAAGTTATCATTTGCTGGGAGATGTCTCATTTCATTACTTGTCGTATTCCCCTATTATCCTTTAATGTTTGTAGAATCTACAGTTATGTGCTTTTTTGAATTCCTAATATAGTCTGTGTCATATCTTTTTGTCTTGAAAATGCTTGCCAAATTTCTATGTTATTAGTCTTTTCCAAAGGTCAGCTTTTGGCTTTGATATTCCTGTTATATCTTTGTTTCTGTTTTCTTAGTTCCTGCCCTTAACTTCATTTTCTCCTTCCTTCTATTTGCTTCCGCCTTATTCTGTGTTTTTTTTTTCTAAATTCTTACTTTGAACACTTTGCTTATGACATTGCAGCATTTCTTATTCTAAAATACACATTTAAATCCTGGTTTATTGTGAGCCCCAAAAGGCACTGAGTCTGGTTTATGCAGTATCTGGTTGACTGGCTCGGAGACTGCTGTTCAGCCAGGACAGCTTTTTGCATGGATCCAGGCCTGCTTCCTCCCAAGGTCCACCAGATCCCAGGGGGGCGTCTGCCCTCGGGGAGCAGCAGCCCCTCTGTCTAGCAGGGGCTAATGTGTCCCAGGTCGTTCCTTGCCTTTAGACTTCCCTGGCAAGAGTCTGGCCCTAGTCCACAAGCTCCAAGGCCAGAACCCAAAGCAGATCCAGGGTAAGAGGGGCAAGAGGTGCCCTGGGGGTGGGGCTGATCCTGCTGTGGGTTGTTCTAGCAGCTGGGCCCATCCAGCAAGACCTTGGCCTTGGCCTGGCCTCTGTCTCTCTGAGGTCCAATTCTCAGGGGCCCAAGTTCAGGGGTGTGGGGCCGGTGGGGAGTGAGAGTTTCTGGGGCAGGGTTTGGTGTCTCAGACCCTGGGCTGGGGGTAGAAATATCCACACCCCCACTGCCCCTTCCCCTCGGGTGGTGCTCTGAGATGCCCCTCACTTGGGAGGAGGTAGCTCCCTCCCACCTCCTGCTCCCAAGGTCTCACCTTCCTTGGGGAGAATTATAAACAGAAGTGAAGGGTGGGAACCCTGAAACCCCTGGACACCAGACAATGCCTTCTCAGTGGCCACCGCTCCTAGTCCTCCAGTCCCCTTGGGGGCACACTTGGTGTGGTATGCGTTTGGATCCTATATGAACTTCAGCCACATGGGAAGGGGAAGGTGGGGGTGGGTAGAAAGAGGAGGGGACAGTGGGAGAAGGGCCAGATGCGTCTCCAACGGGTCTCCCACCTTCCAGCCACAGCCACAAGCCCCACCCTGGGACAGAGCCGAACCCTGAAGCTCCTCAGCCCAGGGACACCAGGGGTTCTCTGAGCATCCCAGCTGCAGCTCCCTACACAGGCCAGGCCACCCACAGCCCGGGGCCCTGCCTGAGAGGGACCCAAGTTCCTGGTGGGCAGACCTGGGGCATGGATGGCCCAGGACAGGGGGGACCTGGAATGTAGGAAAGAGGAGACCCAGGAGTGTGGGTAGAAACCAAGGAGCCATTAGGCCCTCCTGTCTTGGCAGAACCAGGCTGAGCCCCCAGGGAGGGAAACTTGGGGCTGCACAGACCCTGGGGAAGGACAGTGCCCACCCAAGTCATTAGGGCCTTTCAGAGGGAAGCGCCCATACCCTCCAGCCTGTGCCCTGCTCAGGGTTAGGGTTCGGGCCCACCTGCCCATCACACCTCTGCAGAGGGGCTCCTACTCCCGAGATGATCTGAGAGTCAGGGGAAGGGGCAGTGGGGTGTGGGTATCCCCCCCCAGCCCAGGGTCTGAGACACCAAACCCTGCCCCAGAAACTCTCACTCCCCACCGGCCCCACACCCTTGAGCTTGGCCCCGTGAGAACTGGACCTCAGAGAGACAGAGGCCAGGCCAAGGCCAAGGTCTTGCTGGATGGGCCCAGCTGCTAGAACGACCCCCAGCAGGATCAGCCCCACCCCCAGGGCACCTCTTGCCCTCCTTACCCTGGATCCGCTTTGATTCTGCTTCTTGTTCTCCTCTGCTCCCCAAACCACCCACTGCCCCCTTGCCCCTTCTCCGCGTGCCCCACTCAGCCTCCCTCCCCTGACGAAGGTGGACACTGCCTTGCCTTTGAGGCCTGACCTGGTCCTTGGTGCCTGCCACAGCCCAGGGTGTGGGGGGGGCTCAGGCAAGTCTGTACCCTTCACTCCCCAACCACCCAGTCTGAAACAAACCCTTGGTGCCAGGACCCAGACCCTCCTCCACCATGGAGATGAATGGTGGGGAGGGGTCGAAGGGCCAGGCCACGGGGCGGCTCCCCAGTCCCCAGGAGCAGGCCTGGGTTTCATATTCAGGCACAAACCTGAGCACCATATTTCTGGAGCCAAGAGGAGTCCTCTGGGACACCTGTTCTCATTTAACCCTTCTGGTACCCACTGCCCTGCTCCCCCCACCCCGCCCCAGGCTAGGCAATCTTCTGTCTTGTCCTGGGCTCTTAGGGCACAAAGATGAACAAGACTTTTGGAAGCACCAGACCCATCTTCTCACACAAGGCCACCTTCGGGGCATCCACGAGAGACCTGGGAAGCAGGGAGCATGGGGATGAGCCAGGAGAGGCCCTTCCTTAGGGCCTCTTGGAGTGCCAAGGGCCGCAGCAGGAGGGTGCAGAGCTGGTAGGAACAGAGGTCATGCCTAGTGCCAGGGCTGTGCCAGGCAGAAGCCTATGACACAAGTACCTTGTGTCCAGCCTTACAGGGCCCAGTGCCCACTTACCCCTCCTGGCTGGCTGGGAGCAGTGGCCCCAGTCCTCCTGTCCCTCTATGGTCACCTTGTCCCTGTCACCTCTGTGGAATTCCAGGTTGCAGAGTGAAAGACAGGAGTGCCATCCTAAGGGGCATGCTTGGGCCTGGCACCTGAGGACAGGAACCAGGAGGTGGCCCTCAGCCCAGGCCCCATGTGGCAGGGCCTGCTTCCCTCTGTCTGGCAGGACCCTCAGGGGGAGGAATCCAGTGGGTGCATTGTGGGGGGTGTGGGAGGGGCTGCTTTCAGAGCTCTACCACATGCAGGGTTCCCTTCAGGTGGGAGAGGAAGGGACCAGGAGATCCTGGAGGTCCCCTGGATGAATCATGGCTTGAGGGAGGGGATATATTGGTAAGAAAGCTGCTTCTGGGAACAGGAGATCTCAGGCCTTGGAGGTGCCCAGCCTGGCTCTGCAATGACCAAAGAGGGCCCATCTGTGGACCCCAAGCGTTTCCGCTGCCACGACTCGGCCTCCCAGGGGCACCGGGCCTGCAGGCTCTTCCCAGGGTTGGCCCTTGGATCCCAGATGTCGCCTTGTTTCCACCTCCCTGGAGATCTCTTGGGAGAGAGGGATGCCGGGATGGTTCATTTTATGTGTCAAATTGTGTGGCTAAGTTATGGTGTCCAATTGTTTGGTCAAACACTGGCCTAGATGTTGCTGTGAAGGTATCTTGTAGATGTGATTAGCATCTACAACAGTTGATTCTAAGTAAGGGAGATTACCCTCCATAATATGGGTGGCCCTCATCCAACCAGTTGAAGGCCTTCAGAGCAAGACGACGGAGGTTTCACAGAGAAGAAGAAATTCTGCCTGAAGACTGCAGCACCAACTCCTCCTCCCTGAGTTTCCAGCCTGCCAGCCTCCCTGCAGATTTCAGACTTGCCAGCCTCCACAGGCTTGTGAGCCAGTTCCTTAAAATAAATCTTTTGTTGGTTCTGTTTCTCTGAGATCTCTGACCAACCATCCAGGCCTGGGCTGGACACTGCCCAAAGCTTCGGGAAGCCAGAAGGAGCTCAGTCTGGGTTCCTGATATGCCAGCACTGCCAGGGAGTGTCTCACATGGGGATTCAACCAGGAGTGGGGCACAGGCTCCTCTATGGCAGGGCAGGCCACTGCAGTCTCGGGGAGCGGCCCACTGAAGACAGAGGGTGTGGTCTGGAGCAGCACAGGTGGTGGGGGAGAAGACCCTCATCTGTGATGTGGGAGTGGGGGCAGGCAGGAGCCCTGTTCAAGCCCCTGTGAGTCCCAACCCCAAGCAGGACTTGAAAGGCCCAGCCCTGACTTCACCCGGGTGGGGCTTGGCCCCAAAGCCTCTGCGTGACCTTTTGAGGCCTCGCTCCCAAATATCTGCAGCTTCCTAGAAAGAGCAGGGGAAGCTGGGTGGGGTGGCCGGGCTCTCACTGCTGCCAGCTGGCTGAATCCCACCGCCCTGCAGGACCAGCCCCAGCAGCCTCCAGTGCACAGTGAAAACCAGCAGGGGGTCAAGAGGGAGGGGGCTGAGTGCATGCTGGGCCACCCATGGTGCCACCTGGGTGGTACGGACTCTTCCAGGAACCCTCGGGTCCTGGACAGAGCGAATCTTCCAGCTATCTCCTTCCTCAGGGGGAAGGAGGTGGGTGCAGAGTAGGGGCCTCCAGTGTCCTGTCCACCCTGGCATCCTTGGAGCCAGCCAGGAGTCTAAACCCTCTCGGTGCAGAGCCTGTGGGTGGTGGGCGTCTGTGTGTGCACCTGTGTTCAAGTGCACATGAGCCTGTGGACGTGCCCTGGGGGTTGAGCTGTCCACCCTGCCCCACAACCCTGCTGGACTCTGAAGAAGGTGGGCCCAGCTTCTCACCTTAATCGCTCACCATGCCTGCCGGATTCCTCCTTTCCTAAGAAAGAATGCTGCAAGGGCCCCCACTCATCTCCTGGTGTACCTCCCATCCTGCTGGCCTGGCCTCTGCCCCAGCCATGGCTTAGACCATCCTTGGTACCCCACAAGGTCTGGCTGGGATAATGCATGTCCAAGACTCAAATCCCCAGAAAGGCCTTGTCCCCTTTGCTCCTGTCTCCTCCCCCAATTCCTGGACCAGCTCAACCTCTAGAGAGGCAGCGGGTGAGGATGAGGTGATGAGACGGTCGCCACCAAATGTCAGCAGAGCAAAGACCAAGGCAGAAATGGAGGCAGAGACAAGGCCAGTGGGTCTGAGACCGTCTTGGAGCCAGTGCACAGAGAACGGGCCCTA
>PVKY010004147.1:0-19870 GCA_004027775.1 Bradypus variegatus
TGCATGGTTTCCTGCACCTCCTCATAGACATGTCAGTTCCCCCCTCCTGCCATGTGACCTGCCAAGGCAACAAAAGACCACTTGGATCCTGCAAAGAGGAGCAGGGTTTCGGTGTTTTTCAAAGCTGCCTCCTTTTCTCTCTCCTTCCTGCTTCCAGAATGAGTGAGAGTTGAGCTGACAATATACTTCTTTAGTTGGGACTTTAAAATAGTTCTTTGACCGTCACGTTGAAAGGCATTCTGTATTTCTTAATTTATCAAGAGATAATTTGTAGCTGATTTTTTTTTAAAAGAAAGATCAAGTACACTAACAACTAACTATTAAACTATGACCAAAAAATTGCTTCATATTATTTAGGAAGAAGTTTTTTAACTTTAACTCCGTGATAGAAACACAGATTTTTTAAGCTTTAGAAATAGACCCAAAGGTCCCTAGTTCAGTTTTTCATTCATCTCCTTCCTGTGTGTTAAGCAGCCTTTGCTTAATCAACTTCACAGATGGGCAACTCACCACCTACCAAGGTGGTATGTTCCATTGGGCAAGCCCTGTTGTGTTGTTAAAAAAAAAAGTTTTAATGATTATATGTTTTTCTTATTTGTGGACATTATTTACTTTTTGTTTAATGGGAACAGTTATAAAAAAGCATTCTTGAAATGTCTTTTTTTAGAAGTTTAAACCCATTAGCCCCCTATATCAGCCAGGGGAGGCAATAGTGTAAGAACCATGAAAATGATTCTCAAACTTTTTTGACCACAGCCCTCAGTAAATAGTAAATAATACACCTGCTCACGCCTCTGAAAAGGCAACCCAGTACACATATGCATGTATCTGTCTGTCTATCTATTTATATATATCAGTGCCCTAGTAGGAAACATTTAATAAATGGACTGTTTTCAGAAGTGTGAGCCGGCATCCAGGTACTGTCAACAATGGGGAATTGCTACCACTCTGGGCCTGAGGGGGAAGGAAAGCTTCATCAGGAGCTGAACCCAGCCCTATCCCATGCTGCGGAAGCCAGAGGGATGGAGGGTAAGCACTCCTCCCATCTCCCACTGTCTGGTTTCCTGCTAGTACCTCTCACTGGCTGAGCCAATGGAATCAGAGACAAGGGACCCAGCTGAAGCCTTCTGTAGAGCCACCCTCTTGGGGCTGGGAACCGGGCAGAGAAAGGAAGAAAAAGCATCTGTAGAACAAGTGGCTACTAACCAGCACATATATGCATGTGTTTCACTAAAACAAATTTCATGTAATGATTCTCATCCTTTTATCACATGCATTGCACTTCGGTTTTCTATTTTTCTATTTAAAAAAACTTTTTTTAATGCTGCTTTTAAACTACTAAGTTGATTTCATTATCCAGTGTCTTGACCCTTAGCTTGAAAATACTGCTTTAGAAGAACAGTTTTCTGATTCTATACCTACTTCAAACTGGTTAGGTGCCTGAACAAAGCATTTAGTTATTCTGAGCTTCAGTTGTGCATCTATAAAATAGACCAGTGGTTCTGAATTTTAGCTGGAAACTTGAGAAAAAGTCCGCTATTCAAGCCTTACTGCAGACTAGTTAACCGAGCATCTGGGGGCTAGGAAAGCATGTGTCATTTTTAAGGTTTGATTTCCTGCCTGTCTTTCAAAGCACACCACCCAGCATCAAGGTGAACACATCCCCACATGGGCACTATCAGCTGGAACTATGTAATTGCCTCTTCCACTTTTAAATGGGGTCACAGATTGTCCAGTTTGCCACAGTTTTCCCTAATCTCTATTGCTTCCCCCAAACTGGAGATCTCAGTTACCATTTATCTTCTAATGTGGCTATTAGAGTTAACAGACGAGTGACACAGTTCTTGTATCCATGTCTCTAACCAAAAGAGGGAAGACAAAAGGATAGCTGGAGAGAGCTAAGTTTTCTCGAGGAAAAATGGAAGGGCATCTTTACTCTGTGAAGTGAAAAATACATATGTTAAACATGCAAACAAAGCATGTCTGGTGAAAATCTACAACTTAAGATATCATTTATGAAATAAGTATAATAAAAACCATAACCCGATATAGGAAAGATACAGGATAAAAACTTTTGGGTTTCCCCTGTATATCTGTTCTGTTTTACTTCCCTCACCTGCCGGGTTCCTCTTTCTACTGGATGCCCATAGCACCTTCCCAGCTGCGACAAATGTCTCCAGATGTTGGCACACATCCCCTGAGAGGCAAAATTGCCATGTTTAGAACCACTGCTTTTATTATTTGTATAATGGGGAACACATGTGACTTTTTAGGGTTCAGAAGGAGTAGGAAGCCTGGTGAAGTGAGAGACTTGAGTCCAGGGGTTGGAAATGGGAACAGTGGCAGACAGTATGCTGTAGTGGAAGTAGTACAGGCACTTTGGTACTGACCTACATTTGAATCCTGCTTCTCTACTCAGAAGCTGTGGATCCCTTAATAATTCTGACTCTTGGTTTCCTCATCTTTAAAATGGAGATAATAAATAATAAATGCCTAGGCTAGTTGTGGTAAAGAATGAATGAGATAATGTATGTAGAATAGTACAATAGTCTCATTCATATTCACCAATTATTGAGTGCTTACTATGCCAGGTGTTGGACGAGCTGGGGATAAAATAGAGAACAAGACAGCTGTAGCCCCTGTCCTCATGGAACTCAGCATTCTAGGGGTGGTGTCTGTATGTGTGTGTGTGTGTGTGTGCGCGCGCAAGTAAATGAAAATAATTGCACATAATATTAAGGGTGATAGAGGAAAGAAGTGGCTGATAGAGAAAAAACAGAAATGCCCACTTTAAATTGGGTCAAGAAAGGTCTCTGGGAAAGTGGCCTTAAAGCTGAGATCTACAGGAAGAGAAAATGCTAGCTGTACAGGGGAAGAGAGAGAGCATTGCGGATGTAATGAACAGCATATGCTAAGGTAACAAGTAGAAAGATGATAGATAGATCATCAGGGTGAATAATGAATGAAAATGAGATGGGAAGGAGCTTGCATTTGTTCCTATTGTGACAGGAAGCTGATGAGGAGCACTGCACAGGGTTTTTGTTTGTTTGTTGAGAAATCTATCTTTGTGGGGGGAAATGGTTTGTGGCAGGGCAAGAAGCGAAGCAGTGAGATGAGTGGAGAGATGCTCGCAGGAGTCCAGGAAGAGAGGTGGTTGGCCTAGATTAAGGAATTGGCAGTCCAGATGGAGAGAAGTGGGTGGATTTGAGATGTATTTTAGTGATAGAAATGACAAGACTTGCTGATGGTTTGAGTTGGGCTTGGAGTGAGGGAAAGGAAAGAGTTGTAACTGTTAGGTTTTCAGCTGCTGTAATAGGAAAATAGTGGTGTCAGTCATTGAGGTGGTGAAGACTAGGGGTGTGGGGGATAGGAGAGGTTTGAGAGATCAAGGATTCTGCCTTGGGCGTATTGCCTTTGAGATATTTTTGAGCTACCTGAGTAGAAATGTCAAGTATGTAGTGGGACATGGGAGCCTGGTAGTTAGACAAGAGTCCCGAGTAGCAGCATAAAGAAGGGAGCTGTCAGCAAATAGGAGGCATTCAAGTTGATGGACATTGGAAATAGCACCTCTGATACAGGGCTTATTCCCTGCCAGGCTGTGTTGTAAGTGCTTAGATAAGCTCTTTTAATTAAATTTATTTACTTAATCCTCATCCTGGTGCTATAACTATGATACCCATTTTACCAGACAGAGATACACAGATGTTAAGAAACCTGTCAAGATCACTGTTAGCACATGGAAAAGTCAGGATTTTAACCTGGGAGGTGTGGTCCAAAGTTTCATGCTCTTACCACTGTATGTATACTTCATGGGCTCGTGGTGAGAGTGTAACAAGAAAAGCAATGAAGCCCCGGGATCCATTTATGAGAAATGTCCACATTTAGTCCTCAATAAATGTTAGCCTTCTTGTCTCTTTCTTATTTCAGAGGAAATAAGGAAAAGAGGAATCATACCTAGTTAAGGGAATAAAAAGGCAGATGGGGAGGGGGAAACATGTCAGGGATGGCCTAAGAGACAAGAAAAAGAAGAAACATGAGGCGTGGGGGCTGCTGGCTGTCCTGGGGCTCTTGCTTTCCAGCACTACCTAGATGTAGCTGAGCACCAGCTCTGAGTGGGTTTATGTTAAAGCCAGGGAGTAGGGTGGGAATTGGGGATTTTAAAGACTTTCTTCAATACTTCAAGTCATTTTTCCCTTTCTAAAATAGATCTGTGGTTAATTGCTTAAGAAGGGTGTGAAGGCAGGCCAGCTCAGCTCACTGCTCAGCTGGGTTGGTCTGTGCCTCTCCTTTCCTTACAGTCTGCCTCGGGCCCCTCTTGAAGGACCACCTGGGAGGGGGCGGAGCTTGCAGGTTGAATGTATAAATAAACTCTAAAAATTTGAAAGAGTGTTTATGATCACCTAAATATCTTTTATTAAAAGATACAGAAGGGTTCCAAATATGTGATGTTGATGACTGCTCTAATAAATACCAAATGTGATTTAGATGGGGTAACTTTCTGGCTTTTTAATTTATATGTTTAGTCCTAAATTCTTGTTTTGCTAATTCATTTTATGCCATCAGATTGTGCTTTACCCAAACCATCAGAACATCTGGTACTTTTTCACTCTTCCAAAGAAGGGTCTGCCAGCTTTCTTTTGTTATCCATTCCAATAGTTTACCAGTTCTCACAGTTAGTAAGAATTGCATCTATTTCTAGGTCAAGACCTTGCTATTGCTCTTTAGTCCTATAAAAGACAGTTTAATTTTATATAGAAGATCATTTCTCCATGGGTGACCTTTCATAAGTTAATCAAGAATAATTGAATAGGAATAAATTTAAAAAGTGAAGGAATTTTCAAACTATATAAACTAACTCTTGTAGCATATTTTTGCCTTAATACTACTTTTTACTTTCTCAGCATTATCACTGTTTTTTTTCAAGAGTACACTTAAATGAACAGCTCAGCATATCTTCATGTTTATCTGGCTTCTTTCCCCACATTTCACTTCCTTTCCAAAGTTACTGATATATGGGAGTGCTCAGTACTACCACTATCACTTAACGAATGCTTGGATGGCCTTGTATGTTTTTAAATTATTATAGTGGTGCCTGTTAACATGTTAGCATGTTTGTCACTGCAGTCACGTACTGAGGTTCCAGTGTGGGTTGTGTACTGATGCAGGGCGGGCATTATTTTATTGACTTGTTTACAGTAGCACCAACAATATCTTAAACATAGTTTGTAAATGACTTGATCAATTAAGTTTGAAAACATGCTGTTCTTGACAAATTTTTAATTTGGAGAGATTGTCATAATTGAGGAGAGACCTTATACGTATTTTTATAGTAACTCAAATTTGCCTAAAATGCTCCTGCTCTGCACCAAATTTTCCTATTTATTTCTTAATAGTAATTGCTGCTTTTTGTATTACAGCCTTTTAGAGCTGCAGTTCTCAAACGGCAGAATCTTTTTCTCCAGGTTTTAATACTAATCCTAAAGTACTTACTTAACTTGCACAGTGCTACTATTTCCAACACTTTAAAGGCATTTTTTGTTTGTTTTAGTTTTTTTGAATAGGACCTTATTTCTCACTCTTTTCTAGTCTTTGTTCTCTATGGAAATTTCATAAAAATCTAGGATTAAAGGTTACTTCCTAGTATTTTACAGGTGAGAAAACTGAAGAAGGCCGGGTGAATGAATAACCCAGCGCCTATTAGTGAGTTTACTGAGTGAAGTTTGGGGGTGAAATTATTTTAAGGTCTCTTGGCATTACTGTCTGTCAGATTGTAAATTTCAGATCCAAAGTTTAAGGCAGCTGTCAAAGATGCACTTATGGGAAGATAAACTCATAAATGTCCCAGGATCCATAACTCTTTGTAACAGTAGCACTATTTTGCTGGCTTCTGCTCATTTGGAGAATCACTCTTACATCCTTGTGCTCAGCCTGTCCATCTCCATTTGGCTTTGCTTAATTATTTTTTTATCTGTTTAAGGTATGAAACTATTAAATTCTGAATTGGTTTTGGTTGTGTTGGCTGATTGTTTGACATGGATGTAAAAACAGAGTAAAATAGTAATTATGGTATCACAATTTTCTTAATCATATAAATTAAATAATAAGCAAGCATTTTGATATCCAAGGGTGGTTTGCAGTTTGGGAAGAATCCATAATCTTAAGACTGGAAAGATTTATCATTTAACGAGCTTGTTAAACTCCTTGCTGAATATGATGGGCCTGGGTTATGTATGTGTGAATCTCTTTTTTTCTCTAGTGAAGAGATGCAGCACCTATACCTTTATCTTTAGGTTTATTAAAGTTCTGTAGCTTTGCCTGTGCTAGCTCAGAAACATTTAATGAGGCTTAAAATTCATGTGCTAGTATATTTGTTATTTTGGTTGTATGTTTTGTTTAGCTACATGCCTTTAAAAATTGAAATGTGCTATTTTTTAATAAAGAGAAATTTACTTTGAAAATTATTACTATAGATTACTGTTTTATTTCAAAATCTTTTTATTCAAGTTATGTGAGGATAAGACTTTTTAAAAAAAACTTTTTATTTTTATATATGTTCACATTTACAGGACAGTTAACAAAAATAATACAAACCCCATATAGAGAACTCCAACATACCCTTCCCTCCCCACCAGATACCCAGATCCACCAATTTTAACCTTTTGCCACATTTTCTGTATTGTTCTACCTATTTTCTGAACACTTGAGTGTATGTTATATATATCATTCTCCTTGAACATACAGCACTGCTATGTATATTTCCTAAGACCAAGGATATTCACTTATGTAACCACCTCAAGTGCAGTTATCCAGTTCAAGAAATTTAACACTGATAATAAAGCTTACAGTCTATATTCCAATTTTTTAATATGCTCCAATAATGTCCTTTTAAGTCTTTTCTCCTCCCTTATTAAATCTCATCCAGGATCACATATTGCATTCAGTGGTCATTGTCCCTCTAGTTGCTTGCCTTTTTTTTTTTTTAATTATGAAAACATATCTACGGTATAAACTTTTCCCATCTCAACCACTCCCAAGCATACCGTTAAATGGGAACAATCCCATTCACAATATTGTGGTATCCTCACCATCCACCATTAAAATTCCCCCTTCTCCCCAAAAAGAAACCCTGCACCACTTATGCATAAAGTCCCCATCGCCTTTACCCCTACTCCAGGCAACTGGTACTTTAGTTTCTATGAGACTCTATATTGTCCAATGTTTTCTTTGTAGTTACCATGGGGTTTAAATTTAACAGCCTGAATCTAAAACAATCTTGTTTGCTTTGATACCAGCTTAACTTAAATAGTATACACAAACTGTGTTTCTGTACCCCTCTGTCCCCCAACCTTTAACGTAGTTCTTGTCACAAATTACATGTTTATACATTGAGTCCCTACACCACTGATTTATCATTACATTTTGTGCATTTGCCTTTTAGATACTATGGGAAGTAAAAAGTGGAATTTCAAACCAAAAATGCAATAGTATTGGCATTTATGTTTACTCATGTCATTATCCTCACTGGACATCTTTATTCTTCATGCAGCTTTGATCTATTGTCTTTTGTCCTTTCAACCTGCAGAACTCTATTTAACATTTCTTGTAGGGCTGGTCTACAGCTTTTGTTTATCTGGGAATGTCTTAATCTCTCCCTCATTTTCTAAAGACAGTTTTGCCAGATACAGAATTCTTGGCAATTCTTTGCTTTCAGCACTTCATAATATTTCATCTGACTGCCTTCTTGCCTCTGTGGTTTCTGACAGGAAATTGACATTTAATCTTATTGAATCTCCCTTGTGCAAGACGTGTTGCTTCTCTCTTCAGGCTTTCAGAATTCTCTCTTTACCTTTCACATTTGGCAGTCTGGCTATAATATACTCAGGCATGGGTCTGTTTGGCTTTACTCTGTAGTTGGTTAAATGTCTTGGAAGTGTATATTCATGTCATTCATAAATTTCGGGACATTTTCAACCATTATTTCCTTGAATATTCTTTGTGCCCCTTTTTTCTTCTCCTTCTGTGATTTCCACGGAACATATATTGGCGTGCTTGATGGTGTCCCCCAAGTTCCTCAGGCTCTGTTCATATTTCTTTATTCTTCCTTCTGCTCCTTAGACAGAGTGATTCCAGTTGTCTTATCTTCAGGTTCACTGATTCTTTCTTTTGCCAGCTCCATCTGCTGTCAAACTCCTGTAGGGAATTTTAAATTTCCATTATTGTGATCTTCAGCTCTGTTTGGTTCCTTTTCATAATTTCCATCTATTGACATTCTGTTTGTGTTCATCTGTTCTCCTGATTTCTTTCAGTTCTTTGTTCATGTTTTCCTTTAGTTCTTTGAGCATATTTAAGATCATTTTTTTAAAGTCTTTGTCTGATATTTCCCAGGTCTGGTCCTCCTCACTGATGGTTTCTGTTGTTTTAGTCTTCTACTTTGCCTGGGCCATTATTTCCTGTATCTTTGTAAGTTTTGTAACTTTTTGTCGAAATGTGGACATCAATGTGTTATCACTGGAATTTAGACTCTGAGGCATCGGTTCCTTAAGCTTGTATCCAGGTAGTGTTATGACAGAGATTTCCTTGAATGCCAGGAGCTAACAAAAAACGAGAAAAAGAAAACACCTTTCCCGGTCTTTGCAGGTTGGCCTGTAAAAGTGCTGTCCTTCAGAGCTTATTCATACAATGCATTGTATGAGAATAGCTCCAGGCCAAAGCCTGGGGACCTCCATGATCATTTCTGTGCCTGTGTCTTGTGTCTTTGTGTGTTTGGCCCTAGGAATGCCCCTGTTTACAAGGTTACAAATGTCCCCTCTTCCCTAGGAAACCATTTCCTCACAGTCCCAGGCACTGCAGTGTGTCCTACAGCCAGCAATTCCTTGGCGCCATGTGGCATGACTTGACTACTCTCCCAGAGTGTTCTGTGGGGGATCTCTCTGAACTGCCTTCTACACACAAGTTCTGGTACAGTGAATCCCTTAGGCCACGATAAGAGTGGCTGAAAAGGGCCACTCTGCTTCCTCTGGAACTGGGACCCGGGGTCTGCACTGGGAGCTGGCGCTCAGCCCAGCGAGGCCCATGGGGGGGCCCAGGCGGGGCGCCATGGGATCCTTTTTCTTGGCTTGGTGTTCACCCTCCTACTGCAGTCCTTTGACTTTTCTGGAACCCTGAGAAAGATGTTTCTGCCCTTCTTGGTAGGCTGTCAAAAGTGTCTGGGGGGGTTTGGTGCCCTCAAGCATCTCACTCCACCAACTTCATCCCATTGTAAGATTTTTACAGGAAGTCAGAATTTATTGCCTTAAAAACAGATATGCTGGGTAATTGTTGTATTAAGTGTCATCTTCTTTAACATATAAATATTTAAATTATGTGAAAATTTACTTGGTATGTTTCTGTGTTTAAAAGTCTAATTATATTCTATTTGGGGGTGGTGATATATACTTCTCATGCTCTAGAGTTTTCATATGCCCATTTTAAATAAGCTGTCCTTCATTTTTTGCTCCTTCTAAGGAGTTCGGGCCATTTGCCTATGCATCCTTTTAGTTGAATGTGCTTATTTATATTTTCATGCCCGAGCTTGGGGTCCTGGGAACAAGAACAACCAGGACCGTCCAGACATCACATGTCTTGGTACTGTGGCCTGGGGCCTCCCTGGGAAATAAGACCCTGCCAGCCTCACAGATGCTCCTGGGTCGTTTTTGCTTAATATGTGAAAGTGCTCTGTACATTGCAGACTGAAAAACAAATGTTAGACATTATTCTTCTAAGGATTTCCTGTTTTTTTCTTGTTGTAAAGCACTATTTTGTTAAATGACAAATATATGGAGAAGATTGGAATTAACTCAAGTCACCCTTAAAGCCTTCATCACGTGGACCACTCGGAGGCCCAGATCCTACTAGGAGCAGAAGTTTTCTTTCTCATTACTGTGGTTTTTAAAGCAATCCTGCTTCTCCCTTAGAGACTCAATATCCCTATTAGTAAATTGAGCACATTCCTTCTTTCCCTATTCAAAACAAAACAAATTAAAAGGGCCAAACCTACCAAGGCTTTATAGTTTGGGAAGGAGGAGGATCAAACCGAAGACAGGAAATCGCCATGGAGACCACAACAGAATTTAAAGCCTGAGTATTAGTGGTTATAACAGTAGCTATTCAAGGTCAGTAAGTGTTAGGACCAGAGATAGTCAATTAAAAACCTCTTTTTATGTTATACTTGCTGAAAATGAGACCCAGAGAGGCTAGATAATTTATGTCACATAAAACCAAAACAATATATCTTCTTAAAATGACCTTCTTACCAGGGAAAGTAAAAAAGGATTTGATTTTAAACTTTAATTGTTTTCTTAATTCTTATGTTCAGCTATCAAGTTTTGTCAGTTTCTCCAGATTATCTTTTGAAATTATATTTGTCTTTTCCTAATAAAGGCAGTGTCACCACTGCTGGTCCAAATCTCATCTGATACCTGGATTGTGAGCATATTCTCTTCATTGGAATGCATCTCAGAGTTTAGTCTGTATCAGAGTCATCTGAGGGTTTATTAGAAATGTAGATTCCTAAGCCCCAAGTGAGATCTGATAAATCAAAGTCTCTGAGAGTGGGCTCTAGGAATGTAGTCTTAATCAGCTCTTCCCCGACCATTATTCTAGAATGCCAAGCCTAGAAACTCAGAATTGCTAGAGGCGGTAAGGAGGCCTCAGGATTGGTCATGTTCCCAGGTGATTCCATTGTGCTGTCAATGATGAGACCCTCTACCCTTTAAAGTGTTTATTAATCACCTGCGGGTCTTGTTAAACTCTAGATTCTGATTCAGGAGGTCTGCCGTGGGGCCTGAGATTCTGCATTGCTAACTTTCCTGGGTGATTCCATTACTACTAGTCTTAGACTACACCTGGAGTAGCAAGGAATGGATTCTCATTCAAGTTTGTGAACAACTTCCTAGATTTTCTTCCAGTCATTCTCTGCACCATGTACATCAGGATTGCTTGTGAATTAAAAAGCAGAAAATCCCTGGAGTTTCAGATTTAGGTGCCCTGGATTAATCCCTTCAAGGATCATTTATTTTATTTAGTGCCGCTGGTGAGTCTAATGCAAACCAGGATTTGGACCACTGTGGCTCTATACCGCTGCATTATCATGATCTCCTCTGGGATACTTGCTCTGTTGCTTGACTAGCTCAGTGCTTCCCAAACGTTTTCCCATATATCATAGAAAAATGCTAATATTTGTGTGACACTGTGGGGAGATGGGTGCACTCTACAAAGCCTAGGGTTGCTGGCCCTGGGGTCTCTGACTGACCCGTTCCTTCCTGGCACTGCAGGCCACACTGGTTGGGAGGCTCTGGCCAAACTCCCCTCCTGGTGTTCCTGCAGTGCTGAGAGCCTGGTGTTGCTTATGTAGTGAGTGGGCCCTCAGTAGATATTACTTCATTTTTGTTTTTAAGTCCATACCACCAGTATTCATGATGGGAATTCTTTTGTTGCATTGGATTGATGTCCATATCCAGCTTTTGTATTGTATCCATCTTTTCCTTACTGTTTTCCCCACCTAAATTGCATCTATGTCTGAGGCCCCCTATGATTCCACTTTATTAATCCATGCCTTGAGAAAGCCATTACTGACCTGCCTTCTCAGATTTCTTACAATTGTAAGACTTTGTGCCATTTGCTTGAGTGCCTTATGGCCACACTGTCTTGTGTTTTCTAATTATTTCTTTTTACTTAAATTTTACCTCATAAAGATTTTATGTTTAAGGGCCAAAATGTCTGCTAATGTTTCTTCAGCATTCTTCTCATCTTCTAGGAAAATGGGTTATGCTCTAGGAGGCACTTAGATATTTGATGACTTGAAAGCACACATAATCCACACAAATATCTAGGAACTAGAAGGAAGGAAGGAGCTGGGCTTGTAGTACTTTCTCTTATACTGGGCCCAAAGAATGTCTTTTCTTTCATTTTACGATTTACAGTGCACAATTTTCATTCTGGATACTATAGACTAGAGATGTGATTTCTTTCGATATATGAATTTTTTACCTTCATGTAATGGGAGCCCTTTGAACTGTTTGGAATTTAGGTATTGTCTTAGGGCATTTTGGATTTTTGGTAATGAGCACATTCCATAATTTCTCTTACAGGATCCTAGGTAATAGCAATTTAACAAGTCAACTCCCAGTAAACAGTTAGCTGCCAGGCCCAATGCTGGGAGATAAAGATACATTGATGATCAAACACTGCCTCAGCCTCGAGTCTCTTCCTTGTAGTCTAGGAGAGGAAACTGTCATGTGCACGACTAGCTTTGCTTAGGGGCAGTAATAGAGGCCACATAAAAAGCCACCTTTGAGTTCTTTTGACTTCAGAGGACAAATCAGGAGTTTTTCAGAGAGGAGCAAAGGCATGATAGAGCCATTAAAGCACTTGGTGTTTTAGGGGATTGTGTCCTGTGCAGCCAGAATAAAGGGTGTGTGGAGGAGGGTGACTGGAGAAGGCCAGAGTGAATGAGAGATGGCAAATCACAGGGGACACAAAGGGACTGAAGAGATATTCATATCTGTACATTTAGAAAGAGCATTGAGTTCAGTCTCAAGGATGTGTTGTTGGTGTGGAACAGTGAGACTATTTCCTGATGACCTTCTGGAAGGAAAGTTTAAAACTCAGAGTGAACTCTTAAGGATAGATAGGAAGAAAGGGTAGGTAATAGTAGGAAGGGATTGAATATAGAATTTGTCAAGGTTGATTTGAAAACCTCCTTAACCTCCTTTTATGTCATTTTGTAATTGAGATTTGGAGAAGCTAAAACTCTTTAGAGTGCTTTAAGTATGGATTAGCCCCAATTTATGAATAGTTTGTATTTTCAAATTTTGCAAATAAAAGATGTGGTCATTGAATGCCCACAAATGTGACAGGAGACAGCTCTGGCATGGTGGAAAGAAGCTCAGATTTGGAATTAGAACACTGGGTTCAAGTAGGTCTTGCTACTTACCAAGTGTGTGTGTATGTGCCTTTGAGAGAAATAACCTCTTGGAATCCAGTTTCTTTATTTGTAAGTGAGGAAATTCACACGGTTGTGAAAATCAAATGGGAGAATGTGAAGGTGCTTTGCAAATTTCAAGTTAAATACTGGTTATTTTTAAGTGTAAGGGGAATGTCACATGGTTAGGGCAGTTTATATGGTCAGGAGCATATCTCCCTGGCTGCCCTTGCTGGTAACCTCAGGAGGGCAACACAAGAAGAGGTCCTCCCTGGCTTCCTGGGGTCTTGTTCCTCTTACAGCTTGGGGACCAGGAGAGCATCAAGGAGGGTAGGTCTCAGACTTGAGCACAGAAGACAGCTGGGGTATCTTAAGAATTCAGATTCCGGGGCTCTACTTCTTAGAGATCCTGATGGAAGGGGTCTAGGAAGCGGCTCAGGATGGCAGAACCACGCTGTTGGGGTGGGGCTGCACTGGCTCCCGATTTGGGGGAGCGGATGAGGCTGGGAAGGAGGCGAGAACAGGCAGGGCTCAGGGTGCTGGGCGGGGAGGGATGAGATTTGCGGGCTTTATGGTGGAGCAGAGGAATTATGGAAGAAACCTCTCTTCCCTTGCTTTCCCCTCTTCTCTTGCCCTTACTGCTGCTGATAGCTGCGGGCAGCATGGGGAAGGCGGCGAGGGGGCGTCTCCGCCCGGCTTTGGAGGTCGCTGGAGCCTGGTGTGAGTAGGCTGGGAGGAGAGGGCATCCGAGGGAGCGTGAGCTGGGCCAGGCAGGGAAGCGCCCCGCGCGGGGAAACCCGAACTCTGGGGCAGCTGGCGCGTCTAAACCTTACGTCTCATTTATGCTAAGTAAATGGGGCGCTGTGTTTTTTTTTTTGGGGGGGGGGAGTTAACTGCACACCACACAGAGATTTTATATAATCTTAAGTATATTCAATTTAGGTTTATTATGTGGACATGATTTAAGATTAGTTCATTTCCCCCCCTTAGCTACAGAAAGTTGTACATATTAATTCAACAAACATTTGAGTCCTATCTATGTGCTGGATTTTGTGCCAAGTCCTGTGGTAAAGTTAGGTAAAACATTAAAACATTTTTCCTGTCCTTAGGAACTATTTTGTTTAACCAAGCTTCTGATAACAGCAGAATAATT
Organism: Bradypus variegatus; assembly: GCA_004027775.1. Taxonomy (NCBI): domain Eukaryota; kingdom Metazoa; phylum Chordata; class Mammalia; order Pilosa; family Bradypodidae; genus Bradypus; species Bradypus variegatus. Next base: position 14,115 of record PVKY010004147.1, read on the forward strand.
TTCAAGAAAGAATCCTCTCAAATCCCCTAAGACAAAATTTCATATAATGTGACATAATCTGCTACAAGATTTCTTTAATCAGAAAGGGTTTCTTTAATCAGAAAGGGAGTGTCTAATTTAGTCCCCGAATACAGGTAATTTATGTGCTTCCAGCAAAACCTAAGAGCTTTTGAAAGTTCTCAGTCATAAGATTGGGATCCTATGGGTTAGGTTACAAAGCAAACAAGCCTTTCCTTAAACACGTGTTTTGTTATAGAATAGATTTGGATTTTTTAAGTTTACAGTTTTTTATTTCTGTTTTGTTAAAGGATATGTTATATTTACCTCAGTTCCTTAGAATGTTAAAAAAGGGCTTATGTGTTAGATGGAAAAAAATGGATCATCAAGTTATGTGATGCCTCCAAAAGACTATAGACAGGGTTGATAATCACAGGAATAAACTTACAGAAAATCATTTAGAATATTCTTGTCTATAGTTAAGGCAAGGAAAACTCTCTGGGGGGGCTTTCAGAAGGTTTTGTGATTTTATGTCTTTATGCTTAAATTATATGCTCCCAAAGGAATATTTTATTTCCTGGGGCCTTCATTTTCAAAATGACATAGATGAATACAATTTATTTCAATTTTTGAATAAATTAAAGTATAGCTCTAAATTTTACATGAAATTTATAGTTTATATAAAACATTGTATCAACAAATGAGTTGTAGCAATTTTTAAATTTTCCCTTTAAAATAAAATAAATAAGGAAGAGGAATAAGAATATTTTTGGTCAGGATGCCTATCCTGTGTCTAGCTCCCTCCATCCTGTCAGCTGAGGCAGTGCATGGCTCTCAGGTTAAACTTCCTGGGTTCAACTTCAGTTAGTATGCTTGCTGGCAGTGTATCCCTGGGCAAGTTACTAAACTTTTCTGTGCCTCAATTTCTCATATATACTGGGGAAATATTAGTACCTACCATGTAGGGAAATTGTGAGGATTCATTAAGTGAATACAAACGAAGCACTTATAAAGTGCCTGGCATTCACACGTTAGAAACAAGCATTATACCTCAAAAACGCTCACCCAGTTGTGGAGGAGAAAATAATTTATTCACGATCTTGCAAGAACGGATGCACAGCCAAACACATAGCAGGCGTGGCCAGCAATAGAACACAGCAAAAATTTATATTCCAGGCCTAACGCAAGTCCCTCCCGTTTCTCCATTGGCTAGATACTCCAGAGGGTACAGTCTGTCCGAGAGAGCTAACTAGCCCACCTTTGGGATTTTGAATTGTACAGCCTATCGAAGAGAGCCAACTCTAGGCTTACATAAGGGCCCTTTCCCTCCTCCCAACCACAGAGCCCATTTGAGCCAGCCTTGTTCAGCCTCCTTTTTTCCCTATTCCACATTGTCTTTATGTGAAAGCTAAACTTAACCTTTTCTTACACACATATTAGCCACATTATTATTTTTATTATTAAGTTGATATGGACAAAGGAATACAAAACACTGGACAATTATGAATCAACTTGGAGACTATAAAAGTGCTGTTCACAGGCTGGGAACTCTAATGATTTTCTCCTAGATACAGTGCAGTAGAGATTGAATTAAAGGAAGATACTTAGCAAGGGCTTGCTGTCTGAACCAGAGGCCAGTATACCATGATCTCACAATAACAAGGTTGGTGGGCAGGGAGACAGGAGACATGACTCAAAGCTGTCTCCCTGATCCGAGAGGTAAGGGAGACTTTATGGGAAAGAGAGCTAAGAGGCGGGGACAAACGTTGGGAGGTTTTATTTGGCATAGTCCAATTGGTTAGTTAATGGAGTTGTCCACATGTGGTAGAGTGGATTTTAGGCTGAATCTTCCTTACTGAAGGACCACTTGCATTTGATTTGCTTCTTATTTCTCCCTGTCCTCATAATATTGGTTCCAAGGGAGATGACCATTGTTCCTGGTGTCTCACAGGCTGTGTAAAGGCCGGAAGTCCGTGTTTCCTGTGCATGCTCAGATCATATGACCTGTGGTTAAACAGGCTCAGAAGAAAAGGTTGCAGGAACAGAGGACATACCCCCCAAACCGGTTTAGGCTTGCCCATTGTTTCAAAACCAAAGGCCATTTTGCACCTCTCAGCTTTCCCTGGAGAAATTGTGGTATTTTGAGGAAGTAGAGGAATGATGACCTTCACAGATCCTACTTGTTGTGGAATTTTGAAGGTCAGATGCTAACGTGAAATGCATTGCTGTTAAAGTCATCAGAAGACAAACAGAATTAGGTGTTCCTTTTGCTTTACTCCTCTTGAACTTTATTATTATTGCCAAACGAGAAGAAACTAGCAGTAAAATTAATTAAAAGGAGCAAAATTATCATTTGTAAATAATACTTTTAAAAATGGAGACTGAAGATAATAAACTAAAGAACTGTAAGAATTAATAGTTTAACCCAACAAGTCCACTTCTAACTTTTTATCCAAGAGAAATAAAACTTAAATCCATTGAAAGACTTATATGTGAATGTTCACAGCAGCTTTATTTACACTGACCCCAAACTGGAAACAACCTAAATGTATGTCAGTAACAGAATGCAGAACTGAAGAATGGGGAATTGTGCAGTATTATACAGTTTTTTTTTTTAAACTCAACATTAAAAAGAAAGGAGCTATCTATATAGACAGAATGATTTCAAAGATGTGCTTATTGAAAGAAGTCAGATACAAGAGTCTATGCTGTGTGATTCTAGTAAGTTGAAGTTCTAGAATAGGCAAAACTAATCTAAGGTGAAAAAAATCAGAATAGTGACTAGGAAGGGTACAGGAATTAACTGAAAATTTCATGAGGGGATTTTCTTGGGGGAAGTTGTAGGGGTTATATAATATGACAGAGGTGTGGGTTGCATGATATATCCATCTGTCATAATTGTATACCTAAGATAAGTGTATTTAGATATATGTAAATTTTACTTAGAAAAAAGTAGCTGTAGAAAATAATAATAACTGATCATAAGGGGGTGGGAAGTGGTTGGATGTATATACGAAATAAGAATGGCAGAATGTTGATAATTGTTAATGCTGGGTAATAGGTTCATTATGCTGTTCTGTTTACTTTGTACATATTTGAAGATTTCCATAGTAAAAAGTTAAACATTTCTAACATAAAAAGTTATTTTGAAAATTGCAAAAAAAATTAATAGTTTAATAATTGAGCCAAAAAACAAATGTTACAAAATAAATGCCCTTCAAAAATAAATATATTAACAATATTCAGTAAAGTATAAATGGAAAAAGATATCATGGATATTAGCCCCCAGGTAAATCTTAATAAGAAATTTGTATTAACTACATGGAGTAAAGGATAGGATTTTTTCCTCAAGGGCAGTTGAAAAGCAACTTGAACAGCTGAAGGAAGATATATACCATGTTTATGGATGTGACGACCCTAGGTTGTTACATGCATGTAGATTCTTCCTAAATTAAATTGAAATGAAATTCCAATTATAATCTCAAAGGAATTAGCAAAGTGTGTGATGAGCCTTTAGTATGATAAAGGTGCCATCTACATTCAGTGATAGAGGAATGATTTATTTAGAAAATGGTATTTAAATCATTGAGAAAATAGAGCCCAAATTTTATGTTCATGAAGTGCAGAAATTCTTTAAAGGCCACAAAAAGGAAGTGAATGACAGATTTGTCGATCAGAAAAAAAATTAAAGTTTCAAACAATCAAAGCAGGATATGCAAACATAAATGTCAAATGTCAAACTGAGTTGCATCTTTGCAACTTCAGTGATCTAGAAAAAATAATGCTTTATCTTTTGTAACCATTACTATCTCCTAGGCAAAACATATATTTTAACGAAAAAAAACCACAACTATAGATACTTTAAGAATAAGGCATTAGATCTGAGCTATTTTATTTCAAAGAGTATTTTCACAGTTTATTTCTTTAGTAGCTACTTCATCGGAAGTCTGCAATTAGATGAATCTTGTTACATAAGAAGATTGGATTCATCTTAACATGAGACTGGTTTTATTATTAGCTTGCTTTCTCCCTCTTACCTTTTCTTTCTTCCTTTTTCCCCTCCCCTTCTTTACTTGTTTTATTTTAAATTTGCTTAAAAAAAAGAGAGTAAGATTTATTGTAAAAATTCTGACATTATATAAGTATATAGAGTATAAAGTGACACTATCTTTTTCCAACTCAGTCCTATTCTACGAGGCTACCATGGATTGATTTATTCTTAAAGTTATTTTTACCTCTCTCAGGTCTATTTGTGGTAATTTCCTTCTAATGGTTCCTATTTATTGCTTGGCAAATACTTAGGCCCTTATATGTTTTGTTGAATGAGTGAGAGAATGAAAATTGTAGCTATACACCTAATTTGCTTATTACCTAGTCTACTAGTATTTTAAGCTTAACTCTGGGGCTTCTTTTGAAGAGTCAGTATTCTTTCCCCAATCCATAAGAATTGAACATTTACATATCCTAAGTATTGACATGCTTATCTTTGAAATGCTTTTCTGTAAGGTGAAAATATTTCTTTATGCTAAAAGAGTAATTTAAATTTCTTTTTTTTTTCCAGCTGCCTTTGCAGCAGTGTTGCACTGGTAAGATTGTTTTTCTTCTATGGTATTTTTAATGAGTGGTTTATAATTTTCCAAAGCTATTTCCCATATGTTTAAAGGAATAATTTCAGTATGCTAATTATGAATCTGCATTATCACATGCAACACAATAGTCTGGTAAAGTAGTTTAGTTGATAAATCAGGATCAGAATAATATAATTTTTTAATAAAAAGAGATCCATTATTAAAGAGCTATATTTGAGACTCTGCTTAGCATTAATATAGTCTTCATGTTGAGAAGAAGATTAATTTTTTTAATCTTCTGGATAGAAATATCAATTTCATTAATCAGAGTTATTTCAGAAATGGTAACTCAGTGACATTTACAGTTTAATCTATAGTTTTGCTGTAATTCACTTAAAATACCATTATCCCAGTTCATTTTAATTTTAATATCTAACTTGAATGTATTTTCTTATAGAGAGGAATTTTAGTAGAAATGTAAGATGTATTAAATGGAAAAACAATTACAAAGTTAACTTCAAAATTATAGATAATATTATTTTTGCTTTTAGAGTCTCTTTTAGAAACAATACTTAATGTAAATTTCAACACTGTTGCTTTTTTGTTCTTTTGTTTTTGCAGGAGCCATATAACGCACCTCTTTGAAAATGACCGTCATTTTTCTCACCTCTCAACCTTGGAAAGGGAGATGGCATTTCGCACTGAAATGGTTAGGTTTCATGTGGTATTTTATTGTAGTTCTTTAGCAATTAAAATAAATTTTAACATTTTACTATGGGAATTTTCAAAGCTATTCCAAAGTAGAAAGAGTAGACAATTCCTCCCTACATCCCCAGCTTCGACCTTGACATTTTTCTTTCATATATACCCCCATTCACACATTTCTTTTTTTTTGTTGCCTTTTTATTTTGAAATAAATTCAAAGTTATAGAAACAGTTGCAAAAACAATACTAACCCCATACACAGATCTCCATCATACCCTGACCTCCCTCCCCCGATAGCCCAATCCGCCAACTTTAACATGCTGTCACATCGCTATTTCTTTCCCTCCCTCCCTCCCTGTCTATTATCCATCATCTATTGCTCTGTCTTCTGAACATATGAGAGCTAGCTGCACACATCCTTGAACAAACACTATAATTCACATGTACACTTCCCATAAACAAGAACATTCTTTTATGCAATCCCAT
>PVKY010004148.1:0-19868 GCA_004027775.1 Bradypus variegatus
CTTTTGCAAAACTGTAGTACAATATCACAACCAGACTACTGACATTGATGTACCCAAAATTCAGAACATTTCTTTCTGTATGGATCCCTCATGTGGTCCTTTTATAGCCACACACAATTCCTTCCTGCTCCCACCACCTCTTTAAACCTTGGAAACCACTATTTTGGTTTCCATATCTATAATTTTGTCATCTCAAGAATGTTATATAAATGGACACAGATTGTATGTTACTTTTGGAAATCAGCTTTCTTCCACTCAGTGCAGTTCCCCTGGGGTCAATCCAAGTTGCTCTATGTATTAGTAGTTCGCTCCTTTTTTTTTCTGAGTAGTGTTCCATTGTATGGATGTACCCAGGTTGATTTAATCATTCACCCATTGAAGGACATTTTGGTGGATTCAAGTTTTGGGAGTTACATATAAAGTGTCTATGAACAGTTCAGTACAAGACTCGGCATAATCATAAGTTTTCATCCCTCTGGGATAAATGGCCGAGAATACAATTAGCAGGTCTTGGGTAATTCCATTTTTAATTTTAAAAGAAACGTTCAAACTCTTTTCAAGAGGGATTCTACATTCCCACCAGCAGTGTAAGAGTGATCTAGTTTCTCCATAGTTACCAGTATTTGGTGTAAACCCTATTTTAAAACTGCTTGCCAATGTGGAGATGTCACATTGTGGTTTTAATTTGCATTTTACTAACAGTCAATGATGTCAAACATCTTTTCATGTGCTTATTTGCCATCTATGTGTCTTCTTCAATGAAGTGTCTGTTCTAATCTTATTTTTCCAATTTTTAAATTGGATTACTCAAAAAAATGTTGAGTTTTATGAATTCTTTATGTATTATAAACACAAGTCTTTTCAAGAAATACAATTTGCAGATATTTCCCCTGGTCTCTGATTTGTTTTTTCATCTTTTTGACAGGATATTTTGCACAAATGTTCATTTTAATAAGTCCAGTTTATCAGTTTTTCCTTTGATGGACCATGCTTTTGGGATCAAGTCTAAGATCTCTTTGCACAACTCTCAGTTTTCCCCTATGGTTCTTTCTAAAAGTTTTATAATTTGATATTTTACATTTAAGTCAATGATCCATTTTGAGTTTTACCTATTAAAATGATCATATGGGTTTTAGTTTTTAGTCTGTTAATGTGATTATATTGATTCCTAAATATTAAATCTTTATTGCATTCCTGTGATACAACTTAGTCATAATATATTGTCCTTTGTATGTACTGTTGCTCTTTACTTATTAAAATAGTGTTAAGAATTTTTGCTTCTATTTTTACAAGGGATATTGGTCCCTATATTTCTCTTTGTGAAATGTCTTCATCTAGTTTTGTTATGAGGATAAGGTTGGCCTCAGAGAATGAGTTATAAGACATTCCATGTTCTTATATTTTCTGGAAAATTTTACATACAATTGGTATTACGTGTTCTGTACTATTCACCAGTGAAGCCATTTGGGCCTATAGTTTCTTTATTGGAAAGTTTTAAAATATGAAATTTAATTTATTTAAAATATATAAAGATATATGGCTATTTCGGTTAGCTAGTATTTCCTGAGAGAGATTTTGTAGTTTTTAAAAAATTATCTATTTTGCCTAATATGTCAAATTTATTGTCATAAGTTGTTCAAAAGATTTTCTAATTACCAGTAGGATCTGTAGCAATACCACTTATCTCAATCCAAATATTGATAATTTGCATTTTTATTTGTTTCTTTTTTCTGCTCAGTCTGGCTAGAGTTTTGTCAATTTTATTGATTGTCTCAGAGAGCCAGATTTGGTTTCATTGATCTTTCCCTTATCGGTTTTCTATTTTATTTTTTTTAAATTTCTGTTCATATCGTATTATTTTCCTTTTTCTGCTTACATAACAGTTTTTTTTTATGGTTCCTTAAGGTGGACACTGTAGTTACTGATTTAAAACATTATTCTCCTCTTATATAAGCATTTAGTGCCATGAATTTTCCTAAAAATACTGCTTCTGCAGCATTCTACCAATTTTGATATTGTTTTCATTTTCATTCAGTTCAAAATACTTTCCAATTTCCATGTTGTTTTCCTCTTTGACACATGACTTATTTAGAAGTATTTTATTTCACTTAAATATTTGAAGATTTTACTTACAACTTCCTATAATTGATTTCTACTTTAATTTTATTGTGGTTAGGGAATATTCTGTGTATTATTTGAATCCTTTTAAATATAAACAGATTTATTTTATGCCAGAGAATATGGTTGTTCTGGTTTGCTAAAGCTTCTGTTAAGTAAAATACCAGAAATGGATTGGCTATTATAAAGGGGGCTTATTTGGTTACAAAGTTGCAGTCTTAAGGCCATAAAGTGTCCAAGGTAAGGTGTCAACAATTGGGTACCTTCACTGGAGGATGGCCAATGGTATCCAGAAAACCTCTGTTAGCTGGGAAGGCACGTGGCTGACATCTGCTTGCTTCCAGGTTGCATTTCAAAATAGCGTTCTCCAAAATGTCAGTGTCAGCTTTCATCGGCCATCTTCAAAATGTGTCTCTTTCAGCTGCAGCTTCTCTCCAAAATGTCACTCTTAGTTGCGCTGAGATCCTTCTGTTTGTCAGCTCATTTAAATGGCTCCAGTGATTTAATTCAGACCCACCCTGAATGTGTGGGGCAACACCTCCCTGGAAACTATCCAATCAAAGTCATCACCCACAGTTGGGTGAGTCATATCTCCATGGAAACATCCAATCAAAAGGTTCAACCCAATCAATACTAATACATTGGCCCCCACAAGATTGCATAAAAAATAATAGTGTTTTGGGGGACATAATACTTCCAAACTGGCACAACCATCTAACTTGTTAAATGTTCTGTGTGCACTTAAAAAGAATATGTTTTCTGCTGTCATTGGGTGGAGTATTCTGTAAATGCTAATTTGGTCAAGTTGGTTGATTGTGTTATTACAGTCTTCTGCAGTTTTACAGATGTTCTGTCTTGTTGTCCTATCAATTACTGAGAGAGGGGTGTTGAAATCCTGGACTATGATTGCACGCTATTCTGCTTCATGTATTTTTGAAGGCCTTTTATTTGATGCACAAACTTTTAGGATCATTAAAGCTTTTTGGCCAATTGTATCCTTTTTCATTTGAAATGATCTTCATTGTCCTTGGTCATATTCTTTGCTGTGAAATCTACTTTGTCTGGTATTAATATAGCCACTGCAAATTTCTTTTGATTATTTTAGCAAGGTTTCTCTTTTCCATTCTTTACATTAAACTTATTTCTGTCTTTATATTTAAAGTGTGTTTCTTCTACCAGCATATAGTTGGGTATTGTTTTATTCTTAAATTCACCATAGTAATCTCTGCTTTTTATTTAGGTGTATAGAACATTTATATTTAGTATGATTACTGATATGGTTAGGCTTAAATTTACCATTGTATGTTTGTTTTCTATTTTCTCCATCTTTTCTTTCTGGTATATTCCTCCTGCTTTGCCATCTTTTATATTGAACATTTTTAATGATGCCATTTACTTCCTTTGAAAACTTATTGTCTACAACTTCTTATTTCATTATTTTAACGTTTAGTTTTACATTAAACAAAATAAACTTAATACAGCCTATCTTCAAGGAACATTATACTTATTTACAGTAGGAGATTAAAACAGTATATTTCCTTTTCTTGCCTCCTGGATTTTGTACTACTGTGGCCATATCTCTGAAGACAGCTCTTTGCTTTCCAGTATTCTATCCTGAAAACTCTACCTTACCATGTCTCCTTTGGCTCACAGCTCCATCGACACAAGTCAGGAAATATGCTGTGCTCTTATGAGATCCTTGCTCCTTGTATGACAACCAGGAAACTGTGGGAATTGAAAGGCTCACCTCCTTTGTTTCCCATCTCTCACAGTTCACTGTCTCTCACTGTCTGAAATCCAATGTCTTAAAAACTGTTGTTGTATATGATTTGTCTATACATTTTAAACAGAAATAGAAGTCCAGGATGAATCCCAGTTATCCTTTAAAGTAATTTAAAATATTTAAAATTTTTGGATGCTTCATTCCTTTTTATAGATCTGAATTTTTATTTGATATTATCTTCTTTTATTCCTGGACAGATTTCTCTAATGTATCACATAGTATAGGTCTGCTGACACAAATTTTGTTAGCTTTTGTTTGCCTTAAATGTTTTTTCACCTTCATTTTTAAGATACTTGTGCTGAGTATGAAATTCTATGTTGAATTTTTTCCCATTACTGAAAGATGTTACTCCAGTTTCTTTGGACTTACACAGTTTCTGATACAGTGTATTCACTTATTCTTTATTTTTCCCTTTGTATGTGATGTCTCAGTTTTCCTTAGCAGCTTCTACAGTTTTCATCACAGGTTTTCAGCAATAGTACTATATGATATGATATGTGATGTATCATTTCCTCTTTATTGTTCTTGTTTTTTTTTTATTTTCTTGGATGTGTAGGCTTCGAAAATTTTATTTGTTAAAGTATTCTTCTGCCTTGCCCCACATAAAAGGACTCTGATTACATATATAATTGGCCTTTTGGTATTTTCTAACAGTTCACTGAGACCCTCTTTACTACTTTTTTTAGTCTGTTTTTTTCTCTCCAATATATTTTGGATAGCTTCTGTTGTTATGTCTTCAGTTTCACTGATTATTTTCTATGTAGTGTGCAATCTTCTGTTAATTCCTTCTAGCATATATTTCTTTGCAAATGTTGCATTTTTCATCTCTAGAAGTCCTCCCTGGGTCTATTTAATACAGTCTGTTCCACTCCTCAAGTCCATGTTTCACTTTACATCTTTAGCATATTTATAAGATTTGCAATCATTTCCTTAAAGTCTTTGCAAACTAAATCTATCATATCTGCCATTTGTGGTTCTCTTTCTAATAATTTATCTTTCTCCTTGTTTTGGGTCATGTGTTTATGCTTCTCTGCATGCCTAGCAATTTTTAATTGGACACCAAACATTGTAAAAGTTTGCATTGTTGGGTGATAGATTTTCTTGGATTCCTTTAAGGAATGTCAGGTTATTTTCTGGCTTGCAGTTAAGTAAATGGTGGGTCTGTTTGATTCTTTTCTGGCCTGCATTTAAGCTTTGCTATAGAGGGTCTTTAGCAACCTGTATTCTGGAACAAATTCAGCTCCACCACTAAGGGGTATCACTTGGAGGATTCTACCCAAGGCTCTCCGTACCAGAAGGTGTCTCCACTCTGGATCGTGTCAAGGTGACACATCCTCCTTATGTGGTCCAGGAATGGTTCACTCACTGCCTGCTGGTGCTCGTTTTCCTGGACTCATTTAGCTTTAACCTGCATGTGAGCAGATCAGTACTCAGCCAAGGACTTGAGGGCCACCTCTGTAGGTCTGTTCTTTGCAATGTCCTCAGCCTCTGGACTCTCATCTCTGACTCCTGGCTTCAGAGAGACCCCCAGTTCTGTTTTGCTTCCCTCTTGCCTTGTTGTGGCCTTGAAAATGCCTCCAGGAAGTAAACTGGGGCAACGATAAGACTTGCATTTGGTGTTTCCTTTCTGGAGATTGAGTTCTGCCTGCCTACTGTCCAATGTCTGAAAGCCATTGTTTCATAAACCTTTCCTGTTTTTGAACTGTTTATGTCAGAAAGGCATTTCCTTTAGCAGTTACTTTTTCATTAGGTTTCAAAATCTTTTAAACATCAAACAAACTTAAAGGCAGGTTAGGTTTATTCTACTTCACGGATGAGAAAACTGAGAATAAAAAGAGATTAAATGATTTTCCCTGGATGATTCTGCTAGTAGAGAGAGGAATGAGAATTCAAACCCTCTTAGTGTCCACACTTATTCTGGCTCCTACCTGATCCTCCCGAAGAGGCTCATAGTCTGTCGAGGGAAACCCACTCCTTTGCCCACCTCAGTAGGAACTTATCTTCTTTCCTCACCTCTAGCCTTCTGAATACACCTATTACTTTGAAAGTTTATTTTACACTTGGTAGCCCAGCCAATTCATTCCTCTAAGAATGACAGAGGCTTTCTTGATGAATGGATAATGTGTGTAACCCAGTTTAGCATTTTATCACAGTCGTATGTGGTTCACACCTCATCTCAATAAATGCATTTGCACAAAATTGTTGAGACGTGAAAAGAATGCTAATAATCATAATATTTCTATTTTTATAACTCCATGGTTAACTTTTTCATTTAAATAGGGTGAACCTTGAAGCTTTGATCAATTAAAAAATGTTAGATACAAGAGCTGAAATACTATCCATGCTTGTTTTGAATATCAAAAGTATATGAGCACCATATGCATTATGCAGTGTATGCTGATGTGTTTATTATTAAACATTAAGCCCCGATTCTATTATATTACTCTGCCATGAAGTGCCCTAGACCTTTTTAGCTCATAATGTTTCATATGGTACACAATTTGAACTATAATAGGACAGCTATTTTTATGGAATTTGCAAATATTTTTGCTTATAATTGTCTTTGTGACATTCTAACATCACCAAATGTGAAGGTCACTAAAACAATTTTCCCAGAAATGCATTCTAATATGAATAAATATCCCTAAGTATTATACAGTATACCTGGTTAGTCCCTGGGATTTCATAATAACATTTAGCCTTTGTTTTACTTAGTTTTCAATTTCAATTCCTCTGAATGTAAGCCATAATTAATGGTGAAACCACATTATGAAATCCTAGCGTTTTAAGCCTAAGGCGTTTGAACTAGACTCCAAACCCATTCTTCTGGGTCCCCTTGAGTATCTCTTTGCTGCAGACCACGAGAGACAAGCAAAGACGTGCAACTCCTTATCTCATTTTTTTACTCTTAATTATGAAGTCAGAGAACATGTAGGGTATTTTATTTCTTGGCCAACTGCATTCTGTAAAAGGTAAGCTCCTTGGAGGCAGGAGTCCCTTTCTCTTCACTGTTCTATCCCAGCATGAAAAGCCCTGTCTGAAGACATAGCACGTGCAGAAGTAGAAATTGCTCAGGAAACGGCTGCTTAACGCGAACAATGCACCTTAGTCGGAATCAATCATGGGACTGTTGGAACGGGCCGCAGCCATGTCTGTCAGCCTCGTTTTATTGATGACAGAATAATGAGCAGGCTGTCCCAGGCCGTGGGCTGGTTGTCATGCCCGAGGGTGCTCAGCTATTTAAGGACAGGGTGAGGAATTCAATCCGGTTTGGGAGATTCCAAAGCTAGTAAAAGGATGTATTTGGTATTGCCATTCAGGGAACCTGCCGCGGTAAATACATGCCAATCCAAATGATCTAAAGACAACGAGACATGATTATTTGCTTTTTAGCTTTGCAAAATGATTTGCGAGAAGCTTCCTTTGAGAAGCTTCCCTTTATCTAGCCCTGGCACCAACTACCAACATCTGAGTGAGGCCGCCTTTGCTTTACGCAAAGAGAAGAAATCAAGCCAGGCCAGACTTCTCTGCAGAGAGGTAAGGAAGGAGTGTGTCTTATTGTCTGGAATTACTAATTGCTGACCTGAAAGCCCAAACAAAGGCTATCAGTGCTCAACAGTGCTAATGCTAGAAGCTTTCGGGGTCTGGCTCTGCTGCAAAGGTGATGCTTATTTATTCATTCTGTTTAATACAGTTCACTAACCTCTAGAAATATTTTGAAATCTGAAATACACAACGCCTCCACTGGTGGCAGCGTCTAGACAACTTTATTAGCCAGGGCTTGTAGCATTAATTAAGTCTCTAGAAATGGTGACCTTTAGTCTCCACTCACTTTTGCAAAAGTTATACGATATGGTGAAGTAATTTTTGGAGGAGGAATTTTTGGCCCAGGCCATTAAGTCATTAAGTCTTACTAAGAAGAGAACAGGATGTCAAGAACAGGGGCTCAGATCCCCCACCCTTTTATTTTTCAGTTATTTGTATTTTTCTTTACTTAAATTTTCCTTTGTATCTTGAAGCTACACTGAAGGAGAATTCATTCCCTGCCTGCTGGAATTATAGCGCAGAGTTTGGAGAGGGTTAATTGACCAGCTATGTGGGTTATCAGTGGTGTAAATTCCAAGTGGTGGTGAAATCAAATACAAACCATTCATCTTCTGGAGCAGCCTCAAGATCCCACGCCTGGCGTGTTCCACAGGGGCTGAGTGGTAACCAGAAGTGCCCAAGCAGCCCCTGCTTCAGAATCCAGAGGCTCCCGGAAAGCCTCGGCGTGGATGCTGGGGGGGGCCTCTGCACCTGCTCGGAGCCCTCGTGCCTGAATGATCACCAGGTGTGAGCGTTTCTCCCCATCACTCCCGCCCAGGAGGAGGCACAGTGGGGTGGGCTCTTGCCACATCCTTCCCTGCAGCCTGGGGCAGCTCCCCATGCCCTGTGTGTGCTTTGCTTGGCCTTCCTCGCCATGGCTCAACTCCTGAGCCACCACTGGGATTTCTCACCCCACCACCTGTCGGTTAGTTCTGCTTCTCCAAAGAGACAATTGGCTCTGCAGGCAGCGGCTTCCTACCCTCTCCAGCTGCCTTTCCGCTCTCCCTCCCCAGGGCTGGGCACTGAGTACATTCCCAGTGCACATTTTTGTTGGGTTGCCTGAGAAGATATTTGCATATGGAACTCACTGACTCTGTTTCCCATGGGGTAATGGTTTTGCTTTTCTCTAACGTTTCCGTGACACATGTGAGGTATAAGATCCTGTCCTTCTTTACCCCATTGCTTCTTTTCGCTCCTTTTGCAAACACTGGCACTGAGTGTGAAGTGCCACGCCCTGTGCTCGGCCCTGGCTGAAACTAGTCAAAGGGGCCTGATCCATACATTGAACTGAGAGTAGATTTCCTTTGTTAATAGATTCTGTGCACCTAAGAATTCCTTTGCTTAGTGAATTTAAAATACGATTTGATTCCTTCAAAGTCAATTTGCATGAGCAACTCAGGCATACATCTACCTGGGACAGCTGAGTCCCAATTTATGCATGTGGAGAAGGGAGTGATGTTCCCATGAACAGGAGGAGAAAATAATAATTTTTAAAATATGTGTTCTGATTATGTGCTAGGCATGTTGGCAGTCTGTGTGTGCATGTTTTCCTATTTAATTTTCAGAACCGCTGTCTGAGTTAGGATCATTATGTCCATTTGACTAACAGGGACACTGAGGCTTATTGCAATGAAGTAGCTCAGTTAGGCCACATTGCCTCTCAGTCCACGCCTAAGAAAGCAGTCCCAGTGGAATATCATCCACTCAAAAAAAGGAATAAATTTCCCATACATGCTACAATATGGATGAACCTTGAAGACAGTTATGGTAAGTGAAAGGAGCCCCATATTGTGTGAGTCCACTGATACGTGATTTCTAGGATAGATGAATGCAGAGGTAGAGGCCAGATCCATGGTTGCTAAGGGCTGGGGGGAGGGGGCAACTGCTAATGGGTGTAGGGAACATTCTGGAAGTACAGAGAGGTGGTGATTGCTCCTCATCATGAATGTGCCTCTGACATCGTTCACTTTAAATGGCAAATTTTGTTAAATGGCTTTTACCTCAGTAAAAAGAAAGCAAGCCAGCCGGTCCCCCCAACCCGGCAGATGAGGAGAAAGGGCCTGCCTTCTGCTCTGCTGAGGGCTGGGTGTCTTCCCACAGCCCGCGGTCCTGTCCCATGAGCCTGTCCATGAGGGCACCACCCCGTGGCGTAACCGCTGAGTTGGACTTGGGGTCTGAGGGTGGCCCTTGTCCATGGACTTGGGTCTCTCAGGGATGTGCAAGAGCTTGGCACCGATGCCGTCCTTCCAGGGATACCCTTTCATCAGGGCGCAGGCTCTGGAGCCCACCGAGCTGGTTTGCATCCCATCGAGCCCCTCCAGCTCCTGCAGCCTCAGTTTCCTCTCTGTGATGGGGCTCGTGGTGTCTCCTTCACAGGGCTGCTGTGGGAGGAAAGGGGACACTGCCCAAAGCACTCAGCACTCGGCCTGCAGTGTTCATGGGAGCTCCTGAGCCCCCGGGCGAGGAACGTGCTGGAGATCAGTGGTCCCTGATGGCACGGCAAGAGTGTGGGACAGACAAGGGCTGCAGCCTGCAGTGTCCCCAGGACCAACAAGGCACCACGTTGGGTACAATGAATGAGCAAAGGGAGCTTCATGAACACCCGTGCCCAAGATTTCCTAGGCCATATGCCCCGGGACGGTTCCCGGGGGCCCGGCTGCCTTGTTGGCAGATCACAGTTCCCCCCAGCAGGCCCGATTTCGCTCAGTTGAGTCCTGATGTGCCACATCCGTGGGCTGCACACAGCCGGGCACTGGTGCTCCTGCAGACGCGCAGCCCTTGGGGAGGCACCCCCAGCCCCAGACAGCGAGATTCATGGGTGCCCTTGAGATAATCAAACACAGAGCAGCTTGTAGGAACTTGTAGTCCCTTCCCTGAAGGACAAAAGTGCCTGGTGCGAGCAGCCTTGACCCAGGAACAAAGCAACCCCGGTCCTTGCGCACCGACCGTGAGTTTACTTGCAATCCGGTGTTTGTTTTCAGAATTTCTGAAGCGCCCTTGGACCGAAGGCTGCTGCACAAAGGAGGCCCGGCTCTTCCAGGCTCTCTGACATTTGAAGGCAGTGGCGCATTGTCCTCAGCCTCTGAGGTATTAAGCACAGGCCCTCGAGGATGCTTTCTACATCTTTTTGCTTGGGAAAAAACCCACAACTTTTTCCTTCGCCGCCGAGTGTGAACACTAAGGGCTAATTCACCGAGCAGCAGCATGCCCGTAACCATATGGAGGAGGACGGGGGAGTCTGCCGGCTCAGAGACAGCTGCAGGAGCTTTGTGGTGAGCAATCCGAAGGCCTAAGAGAGGCGCTCTCAAGCTCCCTGGCTTTATCCAGCCGAGCATTAGCAAATTCCCAGATGTTTTCCTCTCCGCTTGAGAAGCTCAGCCTTGCCTGGTCGCCTGGGCATCCAGAGCACCGTGACAGAGGCGACAGGCCACTGGAGGCCATTTTCAGGGTCGGGGGTGGCGGTCCCCTTAGGGCCCACTGGCCCAGCATCCCAGCCCCAGGACCCACGGCCATCCCAGCCCCAGGACCCACGGCCATCCCAGCCCCAGGACCCACGGCCATCCCGCTGTGGTTCTGGAGCAGGGCGTTATGCGTTCTGCAGATGTCAGCTCAAAATCCTTCCTCACCTGGGGCAGAGGCTACCTCCTGACCGGAAGGTGGCTGAGGGGGGCTTTTGGGAAACGTTCTGTTTCTTGATCAGGATGCTGGTTAGTGGATGTGTTCAATCTGAGAAAATTCATCAAGGGATGCCCTGTGTGTTTGTATCTCAATGAACAAAACTTAGAAATGGACTCCTGATCTGATCTGGAGGTAACGGTCCTTTCGCACTGGATGATCGGCGAGACCCCGTGATCGGCTCACAGGCCCCAAAGAAAGGCTGCACTTAGGCATCAAGGAACTTGGGGATGATGAAGAACAAACCAGGTGAGGAGGCCATGGAGGAGAGTTCCAGGCAGAGCTCAGAGCTCTGGAAGGCTGAAGGAAGCCTGCGAGCAACATGTCTATGCTTTATTGGTGTGGGTTGGGAACCCAAGGAGGAGATTTCTTATAAAATCCTCTGCAGCATTCTTGGACCTGATCCATGTGGTTTTGAATCCCACATGCTCAGTTTCTCCCCCAGGCCTGCCTTGAGCCTCACACATACTCCCACCCCTTTGTGGTCGGGCTCTCCACCCTCTGTGTGTCCTCTCTGTGTCCTCACCCTTACCCCCTGGCCTTTGGGTCCCGATCTCATCCATGTCCACTTCCTGGATGCCCACCTGAGCCTCAGTCAGGCCTGGTGTCACTGCCTTGGCCAATTTCCTGGTGTGGGAACACTGGTCTGCCAGGGTCATCCAAGAACCCTCCGGGCCACCTTCCCATCTCGGTCAGTTCCTCCCTGGCTGGAGATACCTTCTCTTGCCAGCTTGCCCAATGGGCAATGAAAAGCTTTAAAGGACATCCCCTTTTAAAAAGAAAGCCAGACTGTAGAAATTAAGCCCTTCTTAGTTTCTTGTTCCATTTTCAGTAAAAGCAGAGGACAGATGGTCACCGTCCTCCACACTGAGAAAAAAAGATCTCACTAACAATTAAAACTGAAATGACCAGCATGTAAAAATATCTCCTCCCCAGAATTCCAAAATGTAAAATAAATAGCAACATTTCCCAGACGCTGCAAGGCTCTGTGTGAGAGGTTTCCTTTTAGGGCAGGCTAAATAGTACCATAGAACCACAAAACTTGAAGTTAAAAGAAGATAAATGATTTCCTCTATTTTCCAACCAAGGGTTTTAAGAGGCTAATTTACATGACCCTCTGTCGTTGCCCTCGGCGGGGCCTTTTGTGCTGTTGTGTTCAGAAGTCTCAGGAGCAGGCTGGGTGCCTGAGCCTCGCTGCTATTTTCGTGTTGGCAGTCGAAGGTGGGAACAAAGTTGGCTCTTGTTACGGACGTGTGGAGAAGCATCCTGCTGGAAGAAGCTTCGGGAGACACTCCAAGGAAGAGCAATGACTTCCAGGGAGCATGAATGAGATGCCCTTCAACTCTGGAAACAAATGCACATGAAAGATTGTCTTTTATAGGAGAAGATGTATTAATGTATCCTCTGTAGAAAACACAGCCAGGCAACAGTGACCTTTCCAATGCCAACCTGAGCTGCAGTTTTAGGAGAATGTAATAAATGCCACCAGGTACTGTGGTACACGACACACAATGATTCAACAAATTAAAGCTTGGAACGGTTGTCAAAGATACCCAGACGCAACTATGTGTACAGTCATAGCTATTGTATTATTTTTCCATCAAAAAGCTGGCATTCAGAACACTCAAGAAATATGACTGCTCTTTCAGATGTCAAAATTGGATTTATTTCCTGATGATGCTGTGTTTATTTAGCCTTGTATTAACGTCGTGCATCAGAAATAGGTTTCCATGAAAATAGAGACTCTTACTTGACTTCTCGCTATCCAAATTCAGCATGAATCTTATTAACAGAATGAAATGTTAGGTTAGGTTTGATGCATTGATAGTTCTTTATGTGTAGAATTTCAGCAGCTAAACTCTTTTCCAGTGGAAATTTGCTTCCACCATTTTGTTTGTGAGCATCTGTGAGTTAACACACTATTGTGAGCTAGAACATTCAATTAGGTTTAACACTCGAGGAACTAGAATAAACAGAAGAGTAGGCACATATATAATATGTGTATATATACATATGAAAATGCTCACATTTTAGTGGTTTGGAGGGCCTTAGGAGCAAAGCCAGTTTTCTAAACTAGGATTTGTCCTCATCACTATTCATATAGGATACACATAGGTCTTTACTGATTTTTCTGGGATTATTTATGAGAAAGGTTTTTCCCTTCAAGGCGATTTTCAAACTGAGTGTGGTTACTGTTACATTTAAGTTCTCATGTCTTCCTCATGTTCCTATAGCCACTTTCTTGAGTTTGGAGACTCTACAGAGAGGATGAAGGGTATTGCAGAATGAGCCCACCCCAGTGCTAAGATGCCTTCTGGGGCATCTGGTATACTTAGGGGAACGGCATCTCATCCCTGTGTTTCCAGGTGACAGGGCAATGCTTGTTTCTTTGTGTTTGGTACCCAAAGATTTTTTAGCTCAAAATGCCAAGTAAAGCAAACCCTTTAATCTTTCTTGAGAATAAGCTGTTGTGTTGGCCAATAATGAATACGAAAATGTTCCTTCTGAAAGTAGATGATGCTAATCTTGCAAATCTATTTTCTTATCCTTAATGAGCTCAAAGTGATTTTTTTTTTTAGTCTATGGTCCTAAAAAACCAAAAGAATATGGCATCCAATTATTTCCCTGTCAAAAGTTAGTTTTTGGATGAAAATGAAATCTACTTCCTTGAATATTTAGCCTTTCTTTTAATTGCCCTCTTTTTAGATTTCAATGGTGCATGCTCCTCACTTTTAGAATCTTCAGAGGTCGCCACACTATAGCCAGCTGCCAGATCTTAGCAAGTGTTTATCCAGAATCTGACATGAAGGTTCCCTGACGAGAGACACACATGGAGAGATGCTTACCGTAGCTGTCCTCCGTGTGGTCAGGCGTGAGGGCCCAGGAGTCGAGCTCAGGGTGCATCCCCCTGGGAACAAAGGGCCAGAGGAGGCTCCCAGGACTAAGAAGGACTCAAGGAAAGCCCTGGAGAGCAGGCAGGTTTTAGAGAGACTCAACCAAGGCACTTGCCCATGGCAGAACCTCTCTTTTCCTCTGTTTTACCCCATCTTTCAATTAATTTGTTAATTTTCTAACTATCAAGCATCTCTTAAATGCCTCCACCTGTCTACAACCCTCTTTCCCTGCCATTGTCCAGCCACCATGACCTGGGCAGCTGTCCCAGCCTTGTGCCCAGCCCCTGCCTCCATACTTGCTACTCTAACCACTCTCCATGTGGCAGTCTAATGCCAAATGCATTCTTCCAGTCCCTTGTCTCAAACCTCTAGTGACTTCCTGCTGGCTTTAGGATTGAGCCAATACTTTTTAACCTGTTGCCCAAGGTCCTTCACAACCCAACCCCTGAGTACCTCCAGCTGCAGGCAGGTCTGGCCATGCTGCCCTACTCCCCTAGTATTCTAGCCATGCTCTGCCTCTCTTTCTCTCTTCCTTTCTCCCCCTCTGTCTTTCTCTGTTCCTGGCCTTGCACTCTTGCTGCCCTCTCTCCTTCCTCATCTGGCTATCTCCTATTCGCTCATTAAATAACAACTTAAATGTCATTCCCACTGGGAGGTCTTTGCCTACCCTCTTTGAGACCAAGTATTTTTCATACTTTATCACACTTACTATATTTACTATATTTTATATTTAATATGTCACTCTAATATACTATATACTAATAGTAATATACTTGCTATATATTTAGCCGTCTCTTTTGTTAGACTACATATTAGAGGTCTGCAACCTATGGGTTTGGGGTAAAATCCAGCCACCGCCTGCTTTTGTAATTAAATTTTAGTGGAACATAGCCGTGTCCATTCATTTTGGTGTTGCTCCTGCCTGCAATGGCAGAGTTGAGTATTTCTGATACGCTGCGTAGCCCATAAAGCCTGAAATATTTACTGTCTGTCCTTTCACAGGATACATTTGCTGATCTCTGTATAAACAGGGCGGAGATGCCGCTGCGAGACCGTCATCAGCCCCGGGACGGTGCACGGCACTTGGCGTTCGCCAGGCAAGCGTTGAACGAATGAATGTTGAGTACAGGCAGGTGTCTGCATCAATGGGCTTGCCTTCACAGAGAAGGCCTGACAAGTGGAAAAACACTAAGCGTTGATGTTCTTAACCACTGCTGTTGTTGCAGCTCCTCCTACCACTAGCAGGTATTGGCCCTTCAATGCCACGTCCGTTGCTAACCAACTTACCTGGTTTCTCTCATTTCATCTTCTCAGCAGCCCAGTGTGGTAGGTCCTATTGTCATATCCATTTTACGGAGAAATAATGAGCTTGGGAAAATTTCAGTGACATGGCCATGATTCCTCAGCTAGGAATTGGCCAACTGGAGCCCACCCTTTAAATTCCCACTCCCCCAAATGCACTAGTTCATTTGCTCATTTGAGAATTGTGCCTTTAGTTGCATTTTGTTGTTATGGAAAGTGAATCTTCTCTTTGAGCAATTTGCTAGATGCATTGATGTGTTTTGCAGGAAGAAAGGCTTCTGTGCTGAAATTGGATTTTTCGGAAATGTCATCACAGCCACAGGTACAAGATATATTTTCAAAGTAGTTCTATATGAACTGAAAAAACACATGGGCCCTGGAATATGACTGTCAATAATAGTTTTCCAAAATCAGGAATTGCCAGGGAGTGAATGGAAAACTCCACCACCACCAAAACATCAAACAAAACAACAGCAAATATAGACAGCAACGTTGAGAGGCATTTTAATAGGTCAGTACCATGAAGTGCGCTGCTCTGCGCCATGGATCTAGGAGGCAGCAATTGGGTCAAGATTTCCAGCAGATGCCAAGGACACAGCAGATTCAAACTGGGCCCTGCACAACATACATCCTTCAGGGCAGCACCTGCGGGTCTCGGGAGCTTGTGCATTTCACAGATACGCGTATTGTAAAGATAAGCAGGACAGAGTGATATTCAATGTGTGATTTGGGCCTTCTTATATTCACTAACTTCTCAAAAGTTGGAGCTGAGTTTTTTATTTGTTTATCCTTAATTCTTGACATTATAAGTGCCTCACATTTTGTTTGTATTCTTTTGCTTAGTGAGTTATTGAGCTTAAAACAGGTCTACAGAAAGACAAGGACTCAAATGTACAATGAAAAGTCAGGGAAATGTACTTTGTATTTCCAAATTTTAATAACCTAGTTGGAAAAGGAAATATGAATAAATTGGAAAGGAGCATGTCTGGTTGACTTGAGAAGCTGTCTATCCAAAAGGACAAAATTATTTGGGCTTAGAATCATGGTCAAAGTTAGAAGTGACTGAATTGAACATTTGAAATAAAATCTTATTTCTCATTTTTATATTGTCCTTTTGATAGTTTAGCTATCTGAATAGGTATTAAAAACCCTCCCAACAAAGAAAAGTTCATGACCAGATGACTTCACTGGTGAAGTCTATAAAACATTTAAAGAAGAATTAATACTAATCCTTCTCAAAATCTCCTCAAAATTAGGAGAGGATGAGACACTTCCTAACAAATTCTGAGGCCAGCATTACCCTGACAACAGACTAGACTAAGACATCACAAGAAGAGAAAGTCTACAGACCAGTGTGCCTCAGGAACGCAGACACAAAAATTCTCAATAAAATACTAGAAAACCAAATCCAGAAGCATATTCAAAGGACTATATACACCATGACCAAGTGGGATTTATCCCAGGAATGCAAGGGTGGTACAACATATGAAAACCAGTCACTATAATATACTACATTTATAAAATGAAGGGAAAAAGCACAAGATTGTCTAAATAAACACAGAAAAACATTTGACAAAGCCCAACCCCCTTTCATGATAAAAAAAAACTTAATGTAGGAATAGAAGGGAACTCCTGAATATGATAAGGAGAACTTCTGGAAAACCCACAACTAAGGTCATACGCAAAGATGAAAGACTGAAAGCTTTCCCTCTAAGATCAGGAATGAAACAAGGATGTCTTCTTTCCCCATTTCTATTTGGCATTGATCTGAAAGTTATAGTCTGAGCAATTAGCCAAGGAAAAGAAATAAAAGGTATCCATATTGGAAAGAAAGAAGTAAAACTATATCTACTCACAGATAGCATAATCTTACATATGGAAAATCCTAAGAATCCACACACACACAAAACTATTAGTGCTAATAAACAAGCTCAGCAAAACTGCAGGTTAGGAGATCAACACATAAAATCTGTTGCATTTCTATACACTGGCAGTCAACTGTCTGAAAAGGATATTAAGAAAACAGTTCCACTTATAAGAGCATTAAAACAAAGGAAAATTCTTGGGAGTACATTTAACCAAGGAGATGGAGGACTTATACATTGAAAATACAAAACTGCTGAAATAAATTAAAGATGACATATACATGGAAAGACATATTGTATATGATCATAGATGGGACACTTACTGCTAAGATGGTGATATTCCCTAAAATGACCCACAGATTCCATGCGGTCCCTATCAAAATCCCAATGCAGTTTTTTATTGCAAAAAATGGAAAAGATGCCAAAATTAATATGGAAATTCAAGGGACACAGAATAGCCAAAACTATCTTGAAAAAAAGAAGAGTAGTGATGAGGAGCTCATGCTTCTGATTTTAAAACGTACTCCAAAAGAAACAGTGTGGTACTGCCATAAGGTTAGACTATAGATCAATGGAATGGAATTAAGAGTCCAGAAATAAACTCACACATGTGGTTAATTGATTTTCAATAAGGGAGCTGTGGCAGTTTGGAGGCTGTTATGTACCCCAGAAAAGCCCATATTCTTTTAACCCATTCCTGTGGGTGGAGGCCTCTTGTGGGTGGGACCTTTCGATTAGGTTGTTTCAATTGAGATGTGACCCAGCCCATTCACAGTGGGTCTTAATCCTTTTACTGGCGTCCTTTAGGAGAAGATAAAGGTCAGAAAAAGCTGAGAGAGCTTAGAGAGAAAAGACTTGGAGCAGCAAGCAAGGACCCACAGAAGCTGAAAAAGCCACTGAAGCCAGAGCTGAAAGCAATGAAACCTGGGGGCGGAGGACCAGCAGACACTGGCCGCATAACTACCCATGTGACAGAAGTGCCCCGGATGCCAGCAGCTTGTCTTCAGAGAAGGTATCCTCCTGTTGATGCCTGATTTGGGACAGTTCCATAGCCTTAGAATTGTAACTTGTAAGCTAATAAATCTCCATTTCTGGTATATTGCATTTTGGCAGCTTTAGCAAACTGAAACAGGTGCCAACAGCATTCAGTTGGGAAGGAACAGTCTCTCAACAAGTGGTGCTCAAATAACCAATATCCACATGCAAAAGAATGAAAGTTGACACTGACATCATAACATGCGGTGTCTCACATTCACTCTTAAGGAACTGAGAACTTAATCTTCCAAAATGTCAAAAAGATCATCTTATGCCCCACCTCCCGCCCCAGCTCCTGCAACACAAATGCCCAGCACACCAGGGTTTGTGGGATACAATCCACACAGTCATCTCACCTACAACAACTACAGGCCGGGAGGGAACTTGGGCACCAACAGCTGAGTCATGACATCCTCTGGTGTTACGACTCCAAACCCCCTGAGCCACCAGGTAAGCCACTGACGCCCTTCATGAGGTACAGCAGAAAGGTCTGGGACCAAGTAAGGGCTTCCAACCCTGACCTCAAGTTGTGGGAAATTGGCAGGATCATTGGTGGCATGTGTTCAGATCTCACTGATGAAGAGAAACAAGAATATTTAAACAAATACGAAGCAGAAAAGATAGGGTATTATGAATCTTTGAAGGCCTATCATAACTCCCCTGTATTCCTTGCTTACTTAAATGCAAAAAGTCATGCAGAAGCTGCTTTAGAGGAAGAAAGTCGACAGAGACAGCTTCGCATGGAGAAAGGAGAGCTTTACATGAGCATTCACCCTGCTGAAGGTCCAGACGATTATGATGATGGCCCTTCAATGAAGCACACAGCCACCGCCCATTTCCAGAGAAACTACTGCCTCATCAGTGAAGCCCTCAGTGAGAGTGTGGTGCCAGATGTTCGGTCAGTTGTCACAACAGCTAGGATGCAGGTCCTCAGACGACAGGTCCAGTCCCTAATGGTTCATCAGCGAAAACTAGAAGCCGAACTTCTTCAAATAGAAGAGAGACACCAAGAAAAGACAAGGCGATTCCTGGAAAGCACAGATTCATTTAACAATGAACTTTAAAGGTTGTGTGGTTTAAAGGGAGAAGTGTATATGGAGAAAATTGCAGCTGAAATTGCACAGGCAGAGGAACAGGCCCGCAAAAGGCAGGAGGGAAGGGAGAAAGAGACAGTAGAGCAAGCTGAACGCAACCAGAGCAGTATTGTCCCTGAGGAAGAGCAAGCAGCTAATAAAATCGAAGAAAAGAAGGAAGACGAGAGCATTCCAGTGGAGACAGAGGAGGCATATCTTGAAGAAACAACAGAAGGCCAACAGAATGGTTAAGGAGGCACATCTGAGAGCAAGGAGAGTGGGCAGGAGGGGTCAACAGTACGGAAGGAAGGAACCAGTGATAGCAACACTGGCTCAGAGAGAAACAGTGCAACAGTGGAGGAGCCACCAACACATCCCATACCAGAAGAGGAGAAAAAAGAATAAATGTTGCCTTGTTTTATGTGTTCTAATACTTTTTAAATGAAATAATGTTTTTTGGAAAAAAAATTAACTAACAATGGATCAATGGCCTAAATATAAAATCTAAAACTATGAAATTCTTTGAAGAAAACTTAGG